>NW_010580919.1:174254-196583 GCF_000705375.1 Tinamus guttatus | reverse complement strand
TTTCCCGCTATCGGTTTAAGTGGCTTAGGCGCTATTTTCTGGCAGCGGTTTGCGTGCCCAGAGTTGCTGAGATTTACAAGTGTAAAGTTACTGGTGGCGTAGTTGCCTCGAGGCCCTAAAGAAAAGGTCTTGAGGCTACGTCAGACTTGCTGTGAGGAAAGCATAAAGAAATGCTCCTAGGGGTTACCGAGTGTGTGAATCATTGCTTTTCTTTTTTTTTTTTTTTTTCCTGTCAAAGACTTCTGAAGTTCAAAAACCAAAGCCCGGTGTTCCCGAAGTGAAAGAAATCCTGCCTGCGTAGACCCTCCGACTGGTTTTGTCTCGGCAGTCATAAGGGGCTGAGGTGGCCGTCTTCATCAGTCCTTCTTTTTTCTGCTTGTCTCTTTTCATGCAGGTAACTCACCTTTGGGCGTCGGGGCCATCAGTTACAGCCCGTAACATCAGTCGCAGAAGCAGACATGAAAACAGCTCTATCAGACTCCCAAGGTGACATGGTGACTTGAAGGTTTATACCGCTGTGCAGTTCTGTCCAAAACCAATGGTTAGTTGTGGCTTCACAGAACTGAAGTCCTTTCTCTTTTATCTGTAGTTAGGTTTCTTCAACAATTCACCTCACACAGTGCCATTTCAACATTTTAGCAAGATACCTTTTTTTTTTTTCTCCTTTGTCTCTCTCTCTCTTTTTTTTTTTTTTTTTTAAGGCCTTACTGTGGGTGTTATACCGTTTAGGTGAGAATTTTCATTTAACCTTCTTATATGTTGCTCTTTTACCCTCCCTACGCTCCTCAAATAAAAACTTAGAGTATGTTTCTGATAAGTTTTTTTTTTTTTTTTCAAGGAAAATCCCTATGCATCCCTGTATCTTCTTTAGTTTTGGAAAGAAGAAAATATATAAAAATCCATGACTTTATTCTTTTAATAATATATATATTTTTAATAATAAAACTTTCATTTTCAACAAACGATTTTAGAATTTGGGGTTTGTTTTTGTTTTGACTTTTTTATTTTATTTTACTTTAGTCACTGTTTAATAATGCTGCTTAAGCCTTGCCTGTCTAGGTTGTAGGGGAAAAGGCTATTCACTTTGCCTTAAGTGTCTCGTAAAATGTCATGGATAATTGTTTTAACAGAGAGAGAGAGTTAAGCAAATTTGTCCTGTACTTTTAGATCAAGATATTTTTCTTTGCCTGAAGTTACAATATGAATGTTAGGACTGCCCGCGGCAGTTTTGTTTCTGTAATAAATACTATGTAAGTAATGTTCAAGCTTTGTTTCAGATAGAAGATATGTTAGTTTCTCTAGTAATTGAGTTAACTTGAAGCAGAGCTAGCGTCAAAAAACAAAATCAGGGTGTCTAAAAAAACATGCAGGGGAAACATGCATATCAGGAAAAAATCATTATCATTATTTCAGTATTTAGAATAGTAGCATTAGGAATATGTTTCTACTGTAAAAAGGTAAGTTGCTATGGCAAAGGTTTCTTGGAGATTAGGTTGTAGGGCAACAGTACATGAAGTGGGTACTGCTAAAGCTAGTGTGGGTTTTTTTTGTGTGTGTGTGTTTTTTTTTTTCTTTTTTTGAAGAGCTTAATTAGAAATTGAATGCATCTGTTGGCACAGTAACATCTGTACTTGTCAACAAGAAAAAGCTTCATCAATCAAACAGATATCTTGAGACATTGTTTTAACTGGAGAAAAGGATAAAACTTCTTTCCCTTTTCCCCCACCACCAAAAAGAGAGGTGACACCACACCATTGACACACCATTTTTAGATCGTGAATAATCAATGCATGTTATAAAGTGTCAAGCTTATGCAAAGTTGTGGAGTGTTTAAAAGGCGAATAAATCCTAAAGTAAAGACAGCTTGTTTAAAAAAATAAATAAATAAGGGGGATGAGTCAGGGGGGAAGAAAAAAAGAAAATGCAAAACAGAATTGACTTATACATGAAGTGAACCCTTTTAGTGTTAAGTGGTCTTTATTACAAATTGTTGTGTGCATATAAACGTAGCTGACGTGCTGATGACCTCAATTTGCATTGCTTTATTCTGTCGTTGATTCTTCAAAGCTACATTCAAACACAAGAAAATCTTCAGCTTTATTCAGAGTGCCTAAGTCTGCTTACTAAAAGAACAAAATATTGTGAAAGTCAGAAATTCTAACACAGAGTGGACCATAGTTTCAGAAACACAAATAAGCAACACTGCTGATCCAAGTTTCATTGGAGCTTGCTTAAATATTTGTCTCAAACATCTGAGCAGTGCTATTTGTTCCTTTTTCTTTTTTCAAAGTAGGAATGAAAACAAGTTGATGTGTGGGAATGGTGTAATTGCCCTTTATATTTTCTAATTTTGTTTATTTTCAACTTTTTTTTTTTTTTTTCTCCCAAGTGGTGAGGAGCCTATTTTGGTAACTTCTGAGTTAATGGAAAACACAGTGTGGTAGAGGTACAGTGACCAGTAAAACCAATAGTAAGTTGTGCCTATTAACCTGCTTATGAAGGAGGGCTACTTGAGTTCCTCAGGTGCAGTCATGCAAGGACCTTTGAATCCTGCAAAGTCTGAGGGATGCAATTAACTTCAGGTTTGTTTTTTAATGAATCCAACTTTCTCTTTGCGAAGATATCAAAGTAGGTGAAAAAGCCTTTCCCACATTGTATGCTGCTAAGTGGTATGTGTTCATTCTGGATATTCAGTTCTTTTTAATGATTGAACTTTAACTGTTCAGACCCCAATAGTCTTTCAAATAGTATGTTAACATTATTTCTGTTACTCTTGCATGTCATATCAATTTAAAACATTCAGGTTCATGAAATTAGGTGTGCAGTACAACATTTTAGCTATTCAGTCTAAAAATCATTTTTTTTAAAAGTCATTTTCCTTCTCTTGAAGCGTAAAATTTTTACACACCACTGAAATTTAAGCTAGTAAGTTTTTTGTTTGTTTACTTGTTTGTTTTTCTTTCTGGCGAGTAAACATTTCAAAATATGTACAGGTATGTTCCTAAGTAACATACCTGATCCCAGAATTTCAATTTCAAATTTCAGCACTTCACATTTTTCTTGGAACATAACTTCACTTAGAATATTTTTACAGCATTGGTAGCACTGTGTTTTTCATGCTGAAATGACTGATTATATTTTTCTTGTTCTGCAGGCACCTTGGCAAAGAGGATAAACAGATTTGTAGACTATTTTGGTTTGAATATTTTTCTTAAAAAAAGGGGATGGGGGCTTCAATAAATCAAGCAATTCCGAAGCTTTCACAATGATTTACATCAACAGGTTTTAAACCCACTATTAGTATCAAAACAAGTTAAATGTAAGTTAAATGTAATTGAATTCAGGTATGATCTATGATTCACAACAATTGCTATAGTTGAGCTTGATAAGCCCTTAGAAAATGAAACATTTGCCAATGCTAGATGTCCTCAAAGAAGAGCTTTTCACCTTAGGAATGTGAATTAAGTGAATTTTATTGTTTCAGTACATGTTGTGACTGTTGAAAAAGGGAAATGAGCATATGCGGCTTAAGACAATGAAATAACTTCATGCCTCTGATAATCTACATCATGTTTCATCAATTACGTTGTAAGGCAAAGAGGAGCATATCTTCCCCACTATCATGAATAATGTGAGTGTGCCTATGCAGTCAAGCATGCCAGCCATGTATTTGCTGGGTCTTGCATTCAAGACACCTATTTTCTACGTCTTGGTACTTGCCACCAGGTGCAAGTGAGTTAGTTACAAAGGAACGAAATGTGATGTAGTGTGCTGGAGAATGCGTTAAAAATATACACTTTGATCATCAATAAATTCAGCTGGGGCTCTATAATAAAGTTCTTCAGCAGTGATGTGGGGTGAATTTGAAGCGGAGAAAAACAGGAGAGAACAAAATCTTGAGTTGCTTTTAGGCAGAAATTGGTAAATTTATCAAGGATGTTGTACAACAGAATGAGCAGTTTCTGAAATTTAGAAATCAAGGCTTAATATCCTTCTTCAGGGTCATTTTTTATTGACATTGAAGTCCACAAAAATATTTTCTCTCTTCTGTATTGCATGTCTTTTTACATTACTTCTGGCCTTCCAGTGCCATTGGCTGCGTCAGGCTGTGTGAAGAAATGTGCAGATGATTATCAGTGCTATTGCCATTGAAATCCTGAAGTGTGTAGGGGGTAGGTCCTGCTTAACTGCAAGCTATCAGAAGGATTAGGGCAGAAGGGGACACATCCAAGGTGAGGTCTGAAGTCTTGTCTCTTGTTTTTCTTCTATCATTTGGGCCTTATAAAGATGATTTGCAGGGTTATTTTTGTTGATTGTTCATTTTATTTTGGTTTTGTCCATTATTGCAGGAGTCTGAAATGCTGGTTATGCTTTTGCTTTTCTTTCTGGTCTGTGTGTGAATGTTGTTTTTTGCTGCTCTTTCCTGTAGCTTGGTTGTTACAGATCATAGGAAGCGTTTGTGTTTGTAGTGCCACATGGAAGGCATGCACTGTCGACCTTTCTGAACAAGACATCTATCATGTCCTGGCCTGCAGTAGGGGTGGAGCTGAATGCAGTGACCCTCACTGGTTCCTTTCAGTCTTGTGCACTTAAGCTCAACCCCTTCAGAGGTTGGAGTAATTATATCTGCAGTCCGAGAAGAGAAAGACTTGAGATTCTCTGGGTCAGAAGCTACTGAATCACTGATGTATGCTCCAGATGCATATTCAGCATCCACAAGCTGGAGAGTTGAATATACAGATCTCAGTGTTTGCATTCAGCACACTTTGTGAACATGATATTAAGATCTTATATCTACCATGACTAGTGGAGTAGAGATTACGGAGGTGGCTGATGCTCAGGCCTGTACATCTACGTGACAAGGAATAAATTACAAGTTGACCATGAGGCAGCAGTGTGCCCTCGTGGCCAAGAAGGCCAATGGGATCCTGGGCTGCATTACACATGAACTTAAGGAAAAATTTCTTAACAGTGAGGGTGACAGAGCACTGGAACAGGCTGCCCAGAGAGGTTGTGGAGTCTCCTTCTCTGGAGATCTTCAAAACCCGCTTGGATGCAGTCCTGTGCCATGTGCTTTAGGTGTCCCTGCGTATGCAGGGGGGTTGGACTAGATGATCTCTAGAGGTCCCTTCCAACCCTAAGCATTCTATGATTCTATGATTCTAAAGTCCCGCCTCAAGGGAATTGCTCCTCTGCCCTTCCATTCATTCTTCCCAAGCTCTTTCCTTGTCCATGGCACCAATTCGCCAGCCCCCTCCTGTCCTTCGTGCACTCTTCTGTAGCCTCACCACAGTTGCCTTTGGCCCCTCTCATGCATCTCCATAGGCAGTGCTATGTAGAGGCATCTGGAAGACCCAGAGAAGAGCCTGGGAAGATGCCCCCAATGTGTGGCTGCACCTCTTCAGCCTGAGGAGTCCCATGTGGTTCAACCTCTCCTAGTAGAGAGGCTCCATGACCTTCCTCACTTTTGTGGCCCCTTGCAGCACTGGCTCCACTCCAAGCCACCAACCTGGGTAGCATAGGAAGGCTGTCGAAGGCCACAACCACAACACAGATTCCTTTTGTACATTCGTTCTCACATGCTAGTCTAAGTAGCTGGGTCTGTCCAACCATAGAAGCCATAACACTGCATAGGAACATGCGAAGTAGCAACTCAGGTTTGGAAACTTCAAATATGGGAAAGTAGAGGTAATGTCATTGTGGCTGAGTTATCTCAGTATGCAGTTTCTCGCTAGGGAACTTGGTGTTTTTCATGATCTGCTGAAGTCAGTGTACCTCGTAGCTGAGCCTTAATTACCTGTTGGAAATTTCTCCCTTGCTGAAGCGACTGCTGTCTCTTTCTCCCTGTACATTCACACACTGATAGTACTGCAAAAGAGCAGTGTTGCTGACTGCCAGCAGCCGATGTATTTTGTGAACACCAGCATGTAGGACACAGATGTATATGACTAATTTTGAGGTGAGGAAATAATCTCTTTGTTATGTTGTCTACGAACATTAAGTTAAACATATGCTTATATGTCTTGAGGAAATGTATGAAAAAATAATGTAACCTTACTTCCTGTTTCATACTTTCAGGTAAAACAGTTGTTATTTAGCAGGAGGTCAATAAAACACATTTTCATTAAATCATTTCTAAAACAGGAAACACATTTGTAGGTATTGATATAGCCAAATTAGCCACATATTATGGATACCTGGAAGGAAATACTGTATACTTAGAAATAATATAGCAGTGAGAGCCATCTAGCTCCACCTTTTAAGAGCATCCCACATCCCAGATGTCTGGGTTTGGTAGATGGAATGCTCACAGTGACACTGCAGGATTGAAAGATTCCTAGATTTCTATTGCTTCTGATTATATATAGGTAAGACTACAAGAGACTTTCAAGATCGAGCTGAATTCTTTGCACTGACACAAAACTGGATTTACTTAACATGTCCAAGAAAGGCATTTACCTAAGATTGTCTAAAAAATTCACTAAATGTTTTGCTCTACTTGCATAGCCTGTGTTCTTCCTCTGTTCTCTTTTTGGATTTAACAAACTCAATTGCTGCAATTGTTCCTCTAGTTGACTCTATTTTTTTCAGTATCATTAGAGGTCTAAAACTTGGATAAAGTTTTGTAGTCACTCATTTTAAAAATAAGTGACAAGTAGAAAAGCCACTTTCTGCTAATAGGCTGCCTTCCTAGCCCCAGATAGAGCATTCATTTTAATTAATTCCCCAAATCCCATTTTATCATAGTCTAACTTTGTTCACTAATGAGTGATTTGTATTTTGTAAGTATTATGTGTCATGATTGCTGCTTAGTCTTTTTTTTTTCTTCATTTTGTACTAAGCCAAATGCTCTGTCTGCCTCCTCTCCCTCTTATACCTTTGACCCTATTCTCTCCAAAGCAGAATTTATTGTGGCAGCAAAAAATAAGCTAGCGCCAGGATATTCTTTGAGATAAAGAAAAAACGAGTGTAGGAGCTGTAGTTCACAGAAGGAAGAAATTCTTGTAGCAGTTGAATGGCGAAGAAATGGAGCAGATTTTGGAGCCTTTCTCTTTGTTATTGAAAGACTATTTTGAGGTCAATCAAATTACCAGCTGAGTGTTCTGTGAATATTACTGCGTATATAGATTACTGAATAAGTACCCCTGGACTTTTATCACAGCAGTTTATTCTAGCAAAGGGGAGGGAAAAGACTAGCAGTTTATTATTTGTTAAACATCAGACAAACACATCGTGGACTGGGAGTGATATGAAGCCGTTAATGCCATTACAGTCAGTGGAAAAAATGAATTTTAAAGCCTGGTGTATCTGTTTTTATTTTACTGCAGACATAGTTCAGAATTCAAGCAGACTTCCTTTATCAGTTCATTCTGTACTTAAACTGTACGTTTCTTGTTGTTTCTATCAATATCTGCTGTTTCATTTCAAAAGCTGAAAAACATTTTTACACCGCATATCCAACTTAAGGTTTTTTTTATGGATCACTTCAGTCTAGATCTGTGTTAATTATAAGTAGTTAATATTGAGCTCTATTGAAAAAAAGATAATCTAGTCTTTGAAGTGCCTAATACTGAATAGTTTGAAAGGTCTTTTCTATTTTTGTTTGTTTGTTTAAGTATGAAATTCTTAAGTTTTCTTGCAAGGTTGATGAGGCAGCTATCCACAAGAAATGGTAACAAAATCAATTGTCTTATCATATTTCAAAAATGCTGTGTGCATTATTTAGGCCAGTAGATGCTATGAGCTGTAAGGATTGAGTTTTAACAACTGGGTTTGAAAACCTGGTCCATAATCTTTGAAAATCTGGTCCATAATCTATTAGTTTTTAACTGACTTGTTTATTCTTTTTTTCTGGCCTACAACTGTGCCCTCATCTGGAAAATCTGCGGGGGGGGAAAAAAAAAAAAAAAAAAAGGCATGCAGTAGCATGTGCCTTCTTGCCCTGCTGCAATGACAAGAGGTAGGGTTACGCTGCCTTCCGCAGCTGCTGAAGCCCCAGGAATGGCCCAGTACTCCAGGAAGTGTAGAGCATCAATCAGTAGGCAGCGCTCTTGTCGCTGAATCTCTCCCAGCACCTTCTGGAGTGGTGTCTGTGCTGAAGCTTTATAAAAACTTGGAAATAGGAAAGTAAGTTCTTGGAATTGTCAAATATTTCTCTCAGCTGGGAGTTTGCTGCTTCTAGAAAGAGCTGACACTTTGGAGACCTGTGTGGTCATCCACCTTTTCCAACCATATCACATCTAGGAACTATACTAAAGTACATTATCTAGTAAATCCAGTGAAATGTCGTTTTCCTGTCTCTTCAAGCCCTTTTTTCTTTAAATATCTTGTTCTGTGTGTGACTTAAGGTAACCTGGACAAGCATTATTTGACAGTCAGAAAATATGGTTACAAAACCTGTGTCTTTCTGTTTGCATGAACACAGAGAATATGATCTTCTTCCAGTAAAACTTATATAATTAATTTTAAATTAAGCACAACCATTACATAAAATGCCCGAACTGCTATAGCATTACTGAGTTCCAAACATAAGTCATTGTAACTTCCTCAGAATTGCATATCACAAAGTCCTCTGCAATTCATAAGTTCACAAATCCCTTTCATATAATGATTCACTTAAAAGTCTTCTGGAGGAAACACATGGTGACAGAATTCCTGCACTGATTCCTGTTAGTGGTGTTATTGGACTAAGAATGAATGGATCAAATTGAAAGCAATTTTTTTTTTCCACTAAAGATTTGGCATAGAATAAATATCCTTTAACAACCAATTTCAAGTTTGTATGTACAAAGTCCCTAGGAAAAGTAAAAGCGTTTTTTTTTCATTCTAAGTTTGCCTTTCTCGACTATCGTCTGAAATCAGACATCAATCTTGCTAGGACTTCAGCATGAAAGACATTAAAATAGTGCAGATATCCTCTCAGTTTTTATCTGTTACCAATGTATTTTATCCTGTATGAGCTGGTATTAATAAATCAATATGGAAAAATCATAAGAATTTAGATGTGGTGCACCAACATTCAGACAGTTCTGAATAACAGTGTTCTTTATCATATTTTGTTTTCTTGAAGATTTATGTACTACCGCAGGTAGATGAACATATAGTTTTGTATTTACATTTATGCCTAAACATGTGAAGCGTCAGCAGAATTTTTTTGATGAACTGAGACAAGAGGTCTACCCCAGTGCAGCCCCTCTTAACGCTCGACAACAGGATCCTGATCATAGGTCTTTCTATCCTCTTCCCAAACACTGCATTAAAAATAATTGAGCTCTTTTATATACAGGGTTGTTCGTGCAGATAATGACTTCTAGCTTGTGACCTGAAGACCAAAACATCTCAAATACAATGTAACAAATATGAAAATCAGACCAGAAGAGGGCTCTGCATTCATATCTATATGTTAAAAAGAAAAGTCACAACAGAGAGTATAATTCATTAACTGACAGATATATCCAGTATCATTAGAGACTACATTACTGGGATAACCACAGCCTAAATGCCTGCCTTTTCTTTTTGGCACCGTTTTCAACTCTACTGATTCTTTGAAGCCATTCAGTACTATTCACTTTAGCACCCCGTGGTGATTTTTAATCACATATGGAGAATAAACGCAAAGAAAAAAATCTTTTGTTCAATCCTCATTCAGTTCTCAGATTTGTATGGTAAGAGGAAGAAAATGTTTGTTTTTCTCTCATTAGTTCACTTTTTCTTTCTTCATACTGTGTTGACTGGGATGAATAGAGTCTTTCTATGCTGCATTTTTGGTTTTCCATATCCAGTGGCTTGAATTACCATGTTAATTAGGCCATGAGAGTCTGCATTTCATTTCATGACCAGGTCTATGTTCCTGTGTGCTGCTGTTCATTCAATCCATATATATTTAGGCAAACATATATTTGCTTTATTATAACTTTCTTCTAATTTACATCACCACAAGTTCTTGAATTATTAATATTGTTTAATAATTTTGATTTTTTTGCAAATTATATATACTGTAAATAAATTCATTTTAATTTATATGATAAATATTATATGTCTCTGAAGAGTTTCAGTGTATCTAGATATTAAAATTCTTGAAGTATCAAGTTGTGTTTCTTCAATGCATATTGCATCTCTTGTAGTGCTTTTTAAGTATCTATGATGGTTTTCAGTATTTTCTAAAAATACAATTTATCACAGAGTTAAAAACTGCGTAGCTATTTGTTTATTTCTGGGAAGTTAACAAGATTTTTAAAATTTGATTGCTCTTTTTAATACTTCTATCAACTGCAAGGCAGTAGCTGCAGAGTTTTATGAAAGTGTGATATAGAGCTAGTGTTTCTGATTTGTGTCTGAGAGAAAGATTAGCAATTTAAAATGGTTTCAAAGATATTTATTCTGTCACATTGAAATAGAGGGAAAAATCACAGAAAAAAAATGAACAAGCTATTCTGATTTGTCGTGGCACAGCAAAGTTTAACTTAAGCTTTGTATTTAGACAGCTGTCTAAAAGCATTGATTCAGTTTTATTTCCCTTAGTCATTCAGTTAGATTCAGTACTATGCCCGGAAGAATTTTTTTTTTTTAATTTTTATTCTTTTTTTTAATATTTAGTAGTTAAGTCTTGGACTTTGTTAACTCTCATTAGCACCAGCTAACTAAGCATATTTGGGTATGCACCTTTCTTTTTCGTCTTCAGTTTCTTGTTAAAATAAATAGAAGGTCCAGGAAGACAAGGGTGGAGAGTGGGACGGGGAGAAGGATCATAATGCATTAACTAGCTAGCACTTGGCAACGTTAAGTGAATGCTTTTTCATCCAACTCTTTGGACTTCCTAGAAAGTCTATGTATAATTTCTAAAATAATATGTAGCAAGGAAAACAGGATTGTGTGTGGTATGCAATATTAATATACAGAGAGAGAATTTCTAAATCAGGCTGCAGGATCATTCCTGCACCTCTACAGGAGAAGTTTTAAAAACTAACGATCTGCAATTATGCTTACAAAAGGTGTCTTTAACACAGTTTCTCAGAAGTATTCTGCTGGAATGCTTCAAGTGTACAGAAGGCGGAAGTGTACTTGATATTCTTGCACCATCCTTGTTTCCCTAGAATATGATGCAAAGTCATTTGCATTTGAAAAGCCTAACAAATGATCTTGAGCAACAAATTAAAGCCAGTTTCTTGGTTAATCATGTATATTCATTACAAAAACATGTCTGTATTATTTCCTGTATTGTAAAGTAAGTTATTTTTCAGGAAACAGAATGGGAGTTATGCACCAAGAAATCTTTCTCAGTGTTTCCCTTCTTCCTTCCCCTTCACATTTCTGTTTCAGCTCATGTGACTGGACTTTGTACCCAAATACTGATAAGTGCAGAGCCATCTTGCTTGAAAGCTAGAGGCAGAAACTCAAGTCATTCCGTGCTGCAAGGTAAAAAGCCCTCCTGCCCCTATGCCTGGCTATATTTAGATTTATCTAAATATCAAGGTCATGGATAGTTGAAGTTTATAGTCTTTTGCAACTCAAAGCAAATTCTTCATGGCAGGAAAATAGCAATTATGAGAGGTAATAACATAGTGTTGTCTTTTCCTCATTAACTTAATGCAAAGTATATTATATGAAGAAGAAAAAAAAAGGATGGTAAGAAATATTGTCTTCTCTTGCCTGTTATCAACCATAGAACATTTGCTGCCTACAATCGGTTAAAAAGAGTATAAAGCCTCGTGAAAGCAGTTAGAACAAACAAGAAAGCAGTGAATTTGTGGTTAGAAAATTTTCCTGCTCTACTGCTCTGTTTTCTCACCGTTTAAGCTCTCTGTGTTCAGAAAGATATGTTAAAAGCGTTTTGGCATTTTCATTGCAAACTTTATTTTAAGAATCAAATGCAAATGAATAAATATTGTTTGCAGAGTAAGAGAGATATAAATTTGTATTTTTGAAGTGAGACAGGGTTATGTGTGCTACAATACTATCCCTTTAATTCAAAGAAGGAAACAAGCAAAACAAATATTTGTTTAAATTATATTAAATGAAGCTAATGCCTTTCTTTGTAATCTCATACATATCCATCCTGCTACCTGGAGTTAGTCACTGAGGGGACAGTATGCATTAGAGGAATCATGGAGATAGAATAACAAGGAATAATAGAGAAACAAGGAATGAATGGAAAAAATTATCACTTCTGAATAGGTTTATCTGCCAGTTTTATATCGCAAGTCTGTATTTCAGCAACCACCCTGAGACAAGTAAAAAGAGGGAGACATGAAGACTATTTAACGAAAAGATTATTGAACAGAATCTGACCTCACATACTGCTATGAACATTTTTGTAATGACTCAATAATAATATAGATTCCATATATCCTGTTTTTTCCCAAACATATTTTCTGCCTTTTACCCTTAGGGTACTCTCTAGACAGATTTTGGTAAACACAGACCTGTGTATAGGTTTTAAATTCCTGTCAGACAAGTGGCTAAGGCGGTTTTAATACTGGGAAAGCCCCAATAGGCAATAGGAAGCCCTGTGTGCCACTCACCTGTGGAAGAGCATGTGTTAAGGTGACAGAAGTCATGGAGGAGGCAAGCAGAGACTAAGAGGAGCATCGGTGCTTGTAATAGTGGAATAGCAGTGATCATGAGCCGTTCATGGGCAAGCAGAGTTGGAGAAGATGAGCTCTTACATCCAAGAGGAATTTGGTCTGTGAGTTGGGACGGTTCGCACAGTAATGTGGGAATCGTGAGCGGGAAGGGATTAGGGGTATGGTTTAGAAAGATTAGGCTTCCAGAAATTCTCAGAGTTTGACGGGGACAGGGGAATTCTTGAATGGATAAGAGGAAATTTGAGGAGAAGTGGAAGGAAGTTTATTTAAGGTGAGAAAGGAATAGGAGTAACTCAGGCCATTTGAGATGGGTTGCAGATGGATGGATTGAGTGCTTAGCGAGAATTGGCTGTGGCACACAGGGCTCTGAAAGTGCAAATTTGAACTTCAGATTCAGAGCATTAATGATTTTTGGATTTTCCACTTGCTGGAGGAATATTTTAAATTAAAAGGCAATGGTATAAAAATAGACTCATCTTTTTCCTGCTGTGATAAAGAAACAGTTAATCAGCTATAGTTGGAGGGAAATCTTAGGGCACAGTTCACAGAGAAACCTGAATTCCTCTGACACTGTCTTAAACTATCCAGATTGGGGGTCACATGGTGTCATATGCGAGCATGTTTTCTGTAGAAATCATCAGTCTTAGGAAATTTATTTAATTAGAAGCCAAAGTGAGTAAACCAGTGAGTTACTTTATCTTCTTTTTTTTTTCTTCTTCTTTTTTTTCATGTTTATATTCTGCACTGCCTGATAGCACTTGAAACTATGATGATGAAATTTAGAAGCTGAGAATGTGTTAGCCATTTATAGAAATTGTTCTTAGAGATGTTATACTTCTTATAGAACTATTTAATGTAAGTTTTTATGTAATGGACAATTGGATATGTGAAGTTTAATAACAGTGGAGTGTTACTTATGAAAAAACATGTAGATTTAAAAGTCATATATAACTCACTGATAAACAGAATACATCTTTTAAATCAGAAGTATCTGTTAAACCAAAAGAAACAGAGAGAGAAGAGTAATACCCTTTCTGGAGAACTTACTTAAAGAATTAATGATTAAAAAAAAGTAATTTCAAATGTATTTCCAAATGTACTTGCAGCATGGTCCAGTCCAGATCAAAAGATCTTTGTAGCTGGAGACCTCTGGAGCTATTGTTGAGAAACAGGTCAAATGTTAAAAGAAAGCTGATACTGATGTACCATGAGAAAGTGGAAAATGTTTTTCTGTATTTTTTTTTTGTTCTTATATTTCTTAGTACCCTTAAAATGTCATACAAAATAAGATACAATGAAGTGAAATTAATGTAGTATTCAGGTAATGATTTCATTTATTTGTCGTGTTAGCTTGCTTGTTAGCTTGTTTGTTTGCTTGTTAGTTTATATGTGCAAAGATGTGATGTCCTGTTTAACAGTAAGAACTTAAAGTTTCCAATTGTCCCCATGAAAGACTGAGAAAGTGTGAAAGAAGGAAAGGGTAGTGGAAGGGACAGTCATGTTCTACTTAGACACAACAGAAGGAATTTCTTTGTGCCTTGTATAATAGCCATTTTTCTTGTATCACTTCCACACGATATACATGATCTACATTTGTTGTTGTTTTGTTTGTTTTGATTTTTCTTTTTTTTTTTCTTCTGTCAGTCCCTTAAGGGCATCCTTAGTCTCTTCTTGTTCTGTATGCAGATACTTTTAGAATTATTTACTGTTTCAGATACCATTCTTTTTAAGACTTGTTGCTTAATCCTATTATGTTTAAATTGCATCCTTGAAATAGTCTACCAAGCTAAGTATATTCCAAATTAATTCTTTCTTCTTGATGGGGGAGTAAGTCAGCTGTTCTTTTTTATGCTTACTGAAATTAATAAGTGATTAAGGCTTTGGTATTAGGATAAAAAAATGACTAATATGCAAGTATATGCTAATATCTTTGCCCCTTGGCTTGCATATTTCTCAGGAGAAGTTTCTGATCTATGTAGTTTGCAATTAGACAATTTTATAGCCATGAGACAGCTCAAAATCCTTCTCTTCCTAATTGCACAGGTGTTCTTTCCAGGGTAAATATCTTTTTGTTTTTTATTAAGACCGCATTATTTCGTGAACCTTGCCTTTTGTTTCCAAATATATTTTCCAGTAATTGTATATGATTTTAAAGCTGTTTTGTGCTTTTAGTTGTTGCAAAGACTAATGCAAATGGAGTCTATCTGTAATAGAAAAAGACTTCCTATCATATTATTTTTTAAAATCTTTCTGATTTTTTTTCTCTACTATGTTAATTGGGCAGAGTAAAAATTGTGAACAGATAATTCTGTTTTCTTTGTTCTAATTTTGCTTTAGGTTGGTGAAAAAAAACTTAAGAGCCTCAGAAATATTTTTTGCCAATTATTTTTAATCCTGTTCAATGTAGTGAGTCAATCTCATTGACCAAAAAAGAAACAACAGCAGAAGTGGTTTGTTTTCACTTTGTAAATGCTAGACAGCCCATTTTTTCCAAGTATAAGAATAAAGGAGATTTTTTTTTTAAAAAATTGAGAATATTTTTAAAAGCTTACACTTTTTGCTTTAAAATTGGTTGTTTTTTTTTCTCTCTAAAGTTTATCCTGTTAAAAAAGTCCAGTCTTTCTTGAGACACATTTGTGACTATTCCAGAACAAGAACATATCACTGGCTGAATATTCTGGGTTATGCAAACCAGTGGAAGTAGTTCAATACTGAACTCGTACAGCGCTTCTCATTTTAACATTAAGAGACAGAGCGGTGCTGATTTCAGGAGCTTGCTAAACTGAGATAATCCATATGCAGACACAAGTGACATTGGGTTGCAATAAGGATAAATGGGGTGGCAGGTGAAGGGGATTGTTGTTTTTTTATGCACTACTCTTTCTGGGAAACAGTGCAAGCATTCAAAGTAGGCAGCACTCCTAGCAACCATTTCTTCCCAATTACTTTACTTACATTCTTAATATGACAGGGCTCAGTTCTTACAGTGGGACAGACTAGCTCCTTGTGGAGGGACTTGAGGGCTTCTTGCAGCAATCAGTTGTCCAAGCATACTGTGTGATGGGCACACCATTGCTCCCTCTTTTCCTTCCCCTTATGGGGGGACAATCGTGTGCGTGACCATCCTGTAGGCAGAATGAATGCTGCCTTCAACATGTGATGGGCTCCGGGGCACGTGCACAACGTGGGCCTGTGGGCGGGTGCACTCCCCTGAAATGAACCAAATATCTGCTTTTCACACGAATGCCTGAAGAGTGCACGTGCACATTCGCAGACTTGCTGTTGTGTGTCAGGTGCTCCAGTGTTTACCTTTTGTGCAAGGATCGCATGAAGTAAGGCAATAAGATCAAAGTGTCAGGTCCCAGGATGTTTTAGCTTTCCAGTGTCTGCATTAGACTCTAAGCGAAAGGCAGCAGAGAGGAAGCAGTGGACCAGAGTCACACGGAGTTCATAGCCCATTGGTTGGTCACTTCTGACAAAAGCTTCCTTGAAATAACTTTTTGGTCAGGTAATAGTGAGGAATGTAATTTTTGTTCTGTCCTAGATAAGGTTTATCTGACTTACCATATTTGTGCTTACAAGCTAAATGCAGGTATGGTTATAGCTTACTTCAGAGACCTGAGCACCAATATTACCATAATCTTTGCTGTTGGATGTTATCACTATTGCATCAAACATTTTTTTCTTAATTAAGACTAAAAGAAGAAAAGGTATTTTTATTTGAAATAGAGCATGTACCTGACTGCTATGCAATCTGAAAACTCAGAAAATTTATACGTATCCCTTGGAGCAAATTTTTGCAAATTAAACTGTTGAAGAATTGTCCCTAGTTCTGAGTTGAGTGGGATTACTCAGAGAGTAAGAAATTGTTACACCGATAAGCTTAATAGAGCACATTTGTGAAGTTACAGTGGTTGTTTGTCATAGAAAGTTGTGTGGTCCCGTTTTGGGCTGAGCACAGGGGAACAGATACCCACCATCTTATGTCTCAAGTCTAGCCTAGCTCAAGTCTAGCCTAAGTGTTTAGGCTCTCTTTCTAGTCTCTGGAAAAAAAAGATTGTGATTATCACTTCCAGCACTTCATCACACCAATCTTGTGAAGAGATGACTCATCCTCTTAACGTTAACGTGCCTGTCTCGGTTAATTAGAGAAGAAGCCTAGATAATTAGCTCAGGCTAAATGCGTAACTTTAAGATGAATAAATTCAGATGGGTTGGATTGCACCATTAGTGCCAAGTCTGTACGGGCTATCTAGGCATTTACTTCTATCTGGGTAAAATTATATTGGCTGTATGTGTCTATATTTTGGTGTCTGGTACAGTGAGCTCTATTGAGAACCCTTGAGTGCTGTCGTAATACAAGTATAAATAACAATAGAGCTGTATTAAAAATAATAATTCCACACTAAGAACAAACTAATGCAGACGGGACTTCTTTAAATGGAATGTCCTTTTGGAAATAATATAAAATACAGATAACTATTTATTCAGTGACAAGTTCCTTGCAAGCCTTAGGTAGCAAAGAAATATTAGCTAGCTATTTGACTGCAATTTCTCCAGGACACTTTGACTGGAAAAGTAGTTGCAGATAGAGGAAATGCAATGATATTATAAGATCCTACGTTTTGATTTTAGTGACGCCAGAGGATGCTAGTAACTCAGGACCGGGTTGTGTTTTCTTTTGTTTTTCACTAGATTTCAAGTTATTTCTCCAGCAAGCATAACTGCTTTCAAATTGGATGAAATAGAAGTATCGAGTGAAGTGGTCAGCCATTTGTCTTACTGTCCCTTCAAAGACCACAACTTATACACCAGCCTTCAGTCTTGCCATGTCTGCCTAGGAAGGCAGCAAACTTCAACTGGTGAAGTTTGTTCCTTTAGTCTGTAGACTCCCTTAGACTATATTACCTATAATTAGACAATTTTTGTATTTTTTAAAAAAACATTTTTTGGTCCATTAGTTTGGGTATGAATGAAAATCTGGGAGGCACCAATTTGATATTTGCTAGATGAAAACAAATGCATTTAATCAGTCAGAGAGATGAAGCTTATGGTATATATGTCAATCAAATTCAAATGGATATAACCTAACTCTTCAGTTAATTCGATCTGTGGCCCTCACCATTCTGTAGAATTGCACAGTCTTTGTCTGCTTTCTTGTCATAAAAGCAGAGATACAAATTAATTTTTATCACACAAGTTCTTCTTCCTCATGTCCATTCGACACCCTTGTAAAAATGAAAACCAAACATTTCACAAGCTTGGTTCTGGCATTAATACAAACATGAGTGGACAGTTACTAAAACTATTAATGTAGCCAGAAATTGTGAAAAGATGTTAGTTAAGCCCCCAAAGTACATAAGCAGGTGTCATGCTAGGTTGGCTAATAGAGCATTAAAAAGTTATTATTCTAATAGGCTCACAGATTAAAACAGGTACTTAGTCATGTACATATCAACAGCTTCTGCCCATTTTGTCAGTCAGAATCTTGTAATACATACTGAAGTTCAGAAAGGAATCTTTCTCATTTCTCGTACTTATGTTCTATGAACATCTAATGGTAATTTATTATATATTTCAGCTAATTACTAAATGTGTTGTCAGAGGCACTGAACTTCTGAAGTTGTCGAGGTACAGCCTTCACATGTGCTTAGATATTTTAATAATGTGTAATTATTGAATCTGAAGTATTTCTTCTAAATTCATTAGAACACTTTTCTCTGGTTCTTGTAATTCTTCTTTATTATACTCTTGATCACAGCATGACACTGAAAATGAAATTACTCATAAATGGCTAACAGATGTGAATGAATGTTGTGAAACAATAATAATGGAAAAAAATACATCTAGTGATACTTATATGTAGTTACACATTTTTATTTAACAAAATAATGCAAAGACTACCAAAAGTAGTCTTATTTTCCATTAATATTGTAATGTACCACAGGAAAAAATATTTATTATTTAATAATATTGTCATTAATTCTGGCATTTAATCGAGATTGAACTAGTAAGGCCTTGAGAGACTATTTTAAAAAGTTACCTAAATCAAGCTTTTATCTGTTGAAAAATCTGTGATTTTGTTGAAATATGATCCAGTCCTAGTCAGTAAACATGATTAAGCAAGGAATATGGCTTTTTTTGTTACTGTGTTTTTCTCACCTCACACAGTGAAATTTGTGTGTTGCAATGAAACAACCCTTACTGGTTTAAATACAGATTTTCATTATTGAAAACTAATGGAACTTTCCAGAAAATCATTCAGTATGTACATATGCAAGCTGATATACACAACCCTCTCTGCTCACACTGCGAGAAGGCTGAATGCAAATCATTTCCAACCTAGAGATCAAATAGTCGCTTTAGTCTGGCGCTGCATCTGAAGTGCCTAACCTATAGGTAAGATATAAAATGCCTGTGTCACGCTATTTTGGGGAGAGAAGGGGAAACATGTAAAAAGCGTGTCAAACGTGCCTGAGAGAAAGGAGAAATGTTCCTTGGAAATAAGTGGAAAGTCCTGGCTGGAGAGGATTGGAGAGGATTCTAAGGTGTCTTACAGTGAAGGAGGAAAAATAGCACTTTTTAAAAAAATCAGCTTTATGAAATAGTAAGTTTACACTACAAAGTTTTTTTTTTAAAAAAAAAAAAAAGTGTGATGCAATCATGTTATTGAAACTCGGTTACTACTGGCCAGTGAGGATGTCATAACTAAATTCGGGCATAGTGATAGCCCACTTCAAATGCAAAGTAAGGTTTGCTGTAGTGACTTAGCACAAAGGACGGGCTAAAAGGGTAGACTTTTCTTTCTCTTTTCAAGGCAATATGATATAAAAGATACAACTGCTGTGATTGCCTGTAAGAAAGGAATTTTTTGAAACCTTTGCATCAATCTTAAGACAAGGAATTATTATTTAATAGTATCATTAGTAAATTATTATTTAATAGTATAAATTGCTTCACCATTTGTGAAGCAAAACACCATTATATTTGTTATAATTTAAAAAATTATTTCTGGTTTTATTGAAGCTAAGAAATGTTCTCTTTGCAGAGTCTTACTGCCTTCTTTCACTTTGTCGACAGTGTAATTTTAATGATTCTTAGGGAAACTAAGTTGGATCTCTGATGTTCTTTTAAGCCAGGTAAAATCATTTTTTACGTAAAGCTTAAGGATAGCTGTGAAATGTTGCGGTTTGAAAGCCGTAGTGGTGGTGGGGGGGGAAGGAGATATCAAATCAATTTAGTATGTGGACCGTAGGTCCGATCGCCTTCCTAGGAGCGAATCAAGTTCCCAATTAATGTGATCACCTATAAGCTCGACTCTGGCAGTATCGGATTCATGAACAGTCTGTCAACTGTAGGTCCGATCACCTCCGCCCAAACAAGTAGCCGAGTTCACAAACAGTATGATTTATTCAAATGCAACATTTACAAAGCGGGTTTCGGATGTCAGTACAGGAAATTCTCTACTACAGCGTGGGGTTTTTAGCTAGCTCTGATGTACAAATGTGCAATCATCACTCACCCCAGAAGATGGGAGAGGGCTCTGTCTCAAGCCTCCTCAGGTGGCGTCCCAGCCCGAGAAGAGGAAAGGGGGATCGGCCTGTCAACTGATCCAAGAGTTATGATGGATTCTTCCCTCCTCGCTCCTTAGTCTCCTCAGGCAGCGTCCCAACCTGAGGGGAGGGAAGGGGGCTCGGCCTGTCAACTGACCCAGGAGTTACAATGTTTTCTTCCCCCCCGTTTTCATCCTTAGTTCACCTTTTATACTTTTCTTTACATTCAGGTGGAGCTTGAGTGACTAGAGTCATACTTGATATTGTTATTGATTGATGAAAAAGTTTCTCGCTTTCATTTAAAGGTACAGTCAATTGAAAAATCTAGAGCGCATGCTCAGTGAGGAATGGTTGTACCTCGGAGGTGGGTAACTTTTGGGATGGAGGTATGGTTTTCACGTTATAATGAGGAAAGTTCAAGCAACAATTCTTCCACAATAGCATGGCATTTTTAATAAGATGAATATCTTCAAATGTTGCTTATTTCATCAAAAATATAGTTTCAAGGATAAAATATATTAAGAGTTTTCTCAAAGGATTCTGCAGACATATATTAAAAGAGTAGTTACAGATAAATTGCTTAATCAAACTGAATAAAACAGTTGTTATGGTTCAGTTGGGAAGACAAAAGTTGAGAGTTTCTCTAATAATCACAGTTATTGTAAAAGATACTTGTGTCTAATAATCAGGATAAGGTGTGACTAATTAATGGAAAAAATAGGCATAATTCTAATTCACCTGAGGGAAAAAAAAAACTTCAGTTATCCTATGATTTGACAACATGTTTTATGCAGGAGACTGAAATGCAAAACAAGAAGTGTTAGTAAATTCAAGTGAAATAAGTACACATTATGGAATTTTTTTATTATTTGTATCCATTTGATTTTAAACATTTGTTTTACAGTAAATTTGTTTCATCATGAATGAATGTATGTTAGCGTAACAATATTGTAGTTTGAAAAAAGTACCATATGTGTATGTCGACACCCATCTGCACGTCCAGATCTGTATGTGGGCACATTTATCTATATATACTTTTATATATATATTCGTATGTATTGATTACATTTTTTGTAAATTGAAACAGCATATATGTACGGATCTGAAATACCTATGTTGCTTCTATTGCTGCAGAAAATTAAATGTCATCTGAAATCTTCTCAAGCTATCAACCACCTTAGGAAGAAAAGATGCATTATTAGTGCTATTTTACAATAAAGGAAGTAAAGGAGGGATTCAAAATAGCACTTTACAAGTCTAACACACAATTAAGGAAAAGTGTTGAAACCTGAACCTAGTGTGTAATCCTTTAAACCTGAAGCCTGTGTAGGATGTTGTAAAGGTCAAAAAAGTGCAAATTAGTTCAAAATGGTCTAAAACAAATTCATACAGAAAAGAGAAGTACAGTTGAATAATGTCCTGTGTATATATCTTCTACCCTCTAAATACTGATTGCTAAAAGCTGAAAGGATACACAGGTGAAAGAATGCATTTAGCAAGCTTCTTAGTGTTCTTTCCATAAGCTTTTGGTTTGGTCTCTGTTGGAGACCAGATACTAGGCTAAGTAAACACTTCATCTGATTCATTGTAATCATTTTCATGTTAAATCTCTGTAAGCTTAACTATTCACCACTAAATACCCTGATGTGACAGTTACCACAGTGTGTTAAGAGCTTCATTCTTTATTTTTTATGTGTCCCTTTATATTGCTCTATATTTCTTTCTTTTGTATGTTCACTCAATTTTATTTATCCCATTTGTCTTATTTTCCAAGCATGTCCCTTCAAGATGCATGACAGTGTGCTGTGCAAAAAAATAGGCCAGGGAAATAAAAATTATTGGGATTTTGTTTTTCCGTTTCCTTGTTCCTTTCACTTTATGGACCTTGTATCAGATGAAGACGCACAGCGCAGAATCTGAGAATACTTACAGCTATGTGTTCAGACTGATCTTAGTAGTACTGCATCACAGATATCTTTCAATAACATGTTTTTGTGGATTTTCAAAGTGAGAACTGGAGCTGCTAGGCTAACCTTTCCAGAGCCCCAGACAATAAAACATTTTCAGTGACTGCAAATGACAATGACTTTAGGATTTTAGGAACAGGTTCCTTAGCTGATTATGTCAAATGTTATTTGAAGAGATTCTATAACATATACAGTGGAAGATTTTAAAGTTTGTCCATGGTAATT
>NW_010580919.1:107027-174219 GCF_000705375.1 Tinamus guttatus | reverse complement strand
ACATCTGAGAAGTCTGTAAAAGTAACATGAGCAGTATGCAATTAAATACAGTCCTTCACACATTTATTACATTCTTTTCATTCTTGTAAAATACTGCCTCTACTGAGGTTTCCAGCCATACCTTCACTCTATTAAAGGTCAATGAGTTTGCTCTGCTCTTTAGTGGCTGAAGACCTTTCACTTATTCAGATTCTCTGCACAGCTCCATCTTCTAATGAACGTGCAGAATGTTGTTTTTCCTGGTTAAATTAAACCTTGGAATCACTGTTTGTAAAACCTACCAAAAAACAACTAGCTTGGTGTCTGTAAAATGATGTTTGTATTAGTGTTCAGAGTGTTTATTTTTGGATTTTATTCACAGCTAACCACAGACAACATGAAGCCTAAGTGAGACTGAAAGTACTCAACAATTCTCTGAAATAGATGTGCAGATCCTTTGAGTGTCCTTGTAATTCTGTATAGGTCACCAGTATTCTACATGTCAACCTCTGTATTATCATGACCCTTAGATTCTGGTAGTAGACAAGAATAGAACATTCTGGTAGCAACATAAGATGGTGCAGTAAATTGTTTCTGTCCTGTTTCAGTGTCTTAGTTGCTACCTTGCAACATGTGGGAGGCAATTCAAGGGAAGAAGAGTAGATTTACTGCAAAGAGTAAAAGTCTGCACTGTGTACATACAACACTAAAAATTAGCTAATATACTTATTAGCATTTTGTGCTGTGAGCCAGCACTACTTGCATGTATTCTTTCTGACAGAATGTCAATAATGGAAGTTTGGAATCTCAGGTCCCAGTCTGTATTGCTTGATCCCCAGTAGCTAGATCTCTTCTCAATTGTATCGGTCCTGAGCCTTTTCCTACCAGTCAGTTACTCAGGCTTTTCTTACCGATCAGTTCCCTTCATCTTTTGTAATCATAATTCCTCTGCTCTTTCGTCCCAGTGTCTCCCAGTTTGCTCACTTCTTCTCCTCAGTTTCTTTGCCTAGCCAATGTCATATTATCCCTTCCAGCTTCTTGAAATCTCTGTCGATCCTCATTTCTATCACTCATTTCTCTTTCCAGATCACTGATTTCCCTCCTTGCTGTTCATTCTAGTCAGTACAAGCTCTTCCAGTTCCGTCTACTTTATCTTTTCTCTAATTACTTACTTATCATAACTCACTGGTTTACAGGTTTTTTTTTTTTTCTTTTTGCGACCTATTGTCCCCAGTCTCTCCTGAATTTCTTGCTTCCCTTTCCTTTTCCTATTATTTCATTTCCAAGTTTCTACCTGTCTTCATTTCCTTTTATTCCTTCTTTTTCCAGCATAAGTCAAAGCCCAGGACTGACTCTTGCCTCATCTGAATATGAAAAAGGCTGCCTACATCCCAAAAATATATGTTACTAGGGGCAAAAGGGATTTTTTTTTTTTAATGTGTATAGGTGGTACAGTGTATTATAGTCTAAGGGGAGTTACGTTCAGCCAAAATATTGTCAATGAAGATTAAAACAGAGATTTGACAATCCCTGCATAGGTAAAAATAGTATTCATAATGTTCACATTGGTAAAGAAATTCTGCTTTTATCATAAAAGAATATAATTGTATGTAGTAATGTGTGTAATACATTTTTCTAGTTACTTTAAGTTGAATCATTATTGACAGACCATTGTGACTTGGTATCAGATATTTTTACATAATATTTTTACATAACTTTGCTGTAAGGCCTGATTTTTTAAAAGATTTATAAGGAGGGTTTTTGTTTGTTTGTTTTGAATAAAATGAATAAACTGAAAGAAAACACTCACTTTAATAATTTGGTAATACCTCTTCGCTCCTTTTGCCATAATGTTTATTCTTGTCAAGAAATCCAAATGGAATTTTTTCCCATTATGAAAAGAAGTTTAGTCATTTACTTCAGTAGCAGAATTTGATGGGTTTTTTTTTCCATAATTTGGAAATTGTGATCCCAAATGATTTCAGTTTCTGTGTTTCTCAAAATAAATATAAGCCTGATAAAAACAAACAACAAAAACCCTTTCATGCTATCATAATTTATTGATAGTGCCTCTGTTTATACAAAAGTATTGTCACTGAGGTTGATTACTGTTCTGTTTTTATTAAAGGCCTTACCTCTGGGTGGAAGAGATAGAGAGGGACAACAAATATATAAAAAAATAAATAAAATAAAATAAAATAAAATAAAATAAAATAAAATAAAATAAAATAAAATAAAATAAAATAAAATAAAATAAACTCTTGAGAAAAAAAATTGCCCCCCTGACAATCTTGTTTTTATTCTATGAAATCCAGAGCAATAATAGGGCTAAGTCAGAGGAACAATCAAATAACAAAATGTGCAGTCTTTATCTATAATGTTTCCACCTGCTCTTACACACCAGGAAGAAGATGAGACAACTTTTATTTCTAATAATTTGCCAGTGTGCCATAAGGAATGTCCATAGTCACAGTGTTTCAAATCCCAATGTCATTTTACTAATGGCTGATGATCTTGGTATTGGAGACCTGGGATGCTACGGGAACAGAACCTTACGGTATGATGATATTTTGAGACAAATCTTGTCTTCATTTTTTCTAGAAATTTGTAACGTTAATAAAATACAAATGTTGAGACCTTTGATAAGGTTCTGTATATATTATCAAGCTAATCTTTCTGCAGAATGTTCAATCTTTTTTTTTTTTTACTAAGAAAT
Source organism: Tinamus guttatus (assembly GCF_000705375.1). Next base: position 171,524 of record NW_010580919.1, on the reverse strand, counting down.
GCTTATCACATATTCTTTATCTTGCTAAAGCATTGCATTTTAAATAGATAACTGTGCGACCAAAATAACTTTAAGATCCACAAAACTAAAGTATAATCAATAATTTTATTAAAATTATTTTGGCACAAATCTAAATTAAGTATATTTATTTTGAAGAAGTTTTGTGATTTGAGAAAAAAAAGTCACTAACTCTTTGGACAAAAGTGCTATTTTCTTTCCTCTCTTGTCTTTGTACTGTAGTAATATGAATTCATTAAAACCAATATTAATACACCTGACTAAATCAGCAGTGTTCCCCAAGGTGATCATGACTGAATAAAAAGCACAAGCTGAGCCTATTTCTGATTTCAGTGGTGCAAAAAGAAGCTATGATGAAGTTAAATAGACCATTCAGACCAAAGGCAGTGTCCAGTTGAGTGTTAAGTGCCCTTGTTGATATTAGTTGTAAGTGAAATCTTCTTGTAGCTCACTAAAACAACTCGTCTTACAACCTCTGGTTTTAAACAAGAAAAAATGACATAGCCAGGTGTTTGTGCCATTCCTTCCCACACAAAGAATCAGAAATACTGAAAGAACTGTATTCTCTGATGTGGCAGTTCATAATTAAATTTTAGATTATGAAGGAATTGCTTTACACTGGTAGTTGTCTATAGGTGATGTAATAGCAAAAACAGATGGAAAATTAATGTTTCTGACTGTAGTCAGCTCTAGCTGTCAGTCAGAATAGGAGAATGTAGTGTGTCTCGAGGTTATGGTCATGAATCAGGGACTTACTAGAGCACTTTGCAGTTCCTGACTAGTATTCATGTCTATGATTTTTGTTTGTTTGTGTGTTTGTTTTCTGTAGAACTAAAGGCACAGGATTTCATTCTGCAGAAACCAATTTTCATATGCATGCAAGCAAGATTCATATGCAGATTTGAAAACTCGAAAGTGCTCCTGGGTCTAATATTACAGATGTAGTCTGCAAACATCATTAATACAGAGAGTCATGAACAGCCATGACCATTTAAATCTCTCCTATAAAGTGATAATATCCATCTCCCTTTCCTCCTACCTCCTCAAAAAAAACTCATAATACCATATAGGGTATGTCCTTTTGAAAAGGGATCAATGGAATTTTGGTTTTCTCTGGGTAGACACTTTCCATTTTTCCTGGTAACTCTTCATTCTTCAGCTGATGTAAATTTATTGGTCAGCCAAAGACAGTGGCACTAAGAGGACAATATCCATCTTCCATATCACAGAGATTATCTCGCTATCCAGGGCAGCTGATACTGGCTCTGGGACAGTCAGGTTCCAAATGGCCTCATTATTGTCTCTCTTCGGGGAGAAGCACCATCAAGCTGGGAGTAAGCAAGCAGCATCTTTCTCCAGTCTGTCCCCTGACCATGGCTAAAGCAAAAAGCCATGTAAATAGCAGAGTCAAAGTTTTGGGTAAACAAATACATAAAAAGGTCTTGAAATACAACAGGGCCAGGTGTCACAGATTAGTTTTTATTGTCCATGGCAAGGGAATGAAAGTGAGAAAAAAGATTTTTAGCAGAATGCCACAAAGCTACTTTGATATTAACACCTAATAAAGATAAGCATATTTGCTAGGGCTGTATTAAGATGTGCAACACCACCGTCTTTTTTATAATTTTTTAAGATAACAAAGTTAAGCATATTTGCTAGGGCTGTATTTAAATGTGAAACACAACTGTCTTTTTTATAATTTGCTTACACTGGTCTATATCACTGGTTATGTGATATTTTTGGTATTTTTTGCCTCGGATGCTTTGATCACACCATGCCTGTTTCTAAATAATTTTATATCAATTATATATTTCTAGAACTCCAAATATTGACAGGCTAGCCAAGGATGGTGTGACACTTACTCAGCATATTGCAGCATCCCCACTCTGTACTCCAAGTAGGGCAGCTTTCCTGACAGGACGATATCCTATCAGATCAGGTAAAGTCCCATATTCCTATTAATATGTCAATTTTACTTAATTTGCAATAAGCCATGTGCATCTTCCTCTCTGTCTTTTTTGATGTCTTTATCCTCTTCAGGCTGGAATTTAGGTCACTACCAAATGAAGCTCAGCAGAGTTGGTCAACATTGGAAATCTTCCAAAAATGAGAAATTATTAGTTTTCAGAAGAGTTTATACACCATAAAGCTTAAAATGAAGGAAGGAAGAGAGGAAGGCAGGAAGGAAGGAAGGAAATGAATTATTTAAAAATATTGGGGAAACATCTGATTATGGTTATTTAAAGTGGAAGTAACAACCAATGTTCATGGACTTGGTCCACTGTCTAAATGATGGAGGCCTCTCTCATTCCCTAGTTGTCTTCTGGCTGCTCACCGAGTGGTGAAGACAGCCTGAGTGTTGAAGATCACAGAGGATTCCATTGGACCTCAGACTGAGCCATATTTCCTATGTATTTCTGTAGAAACATGAAAACTAGCATTTAAGAGCAATATCTAGAGAAGGGAATATTGAAAACCAATTATTCCTTCTTAGGAAAATCAGCACTGATTTACTCACCACACATCTAGGAAGACACAGGGCAGAATTTATTTTAAACTTTCTTGCTGAGATATTTCTGTTTCTTCAAAACATTTTGATTTAGACAAATTAATATTTTTTTTTCCTAATTAAAATTAAGATATTCCAGCAACTTTTGAAACTGGAGAGAAGAAAGCAAAAATTCTCCCTTCCTCCTAAATATTCTGTCTTCATATATTCCCATCCACAATGCTAAGAATCCAACAAGTACATATATCTTTAATAACTTCTGTTACTTCTAAAGGGCCTGATGCAAAGCCCATTTAAGACAATAAAAAAATCATGTGTTTACTTTAACAGCCTGGGAATAAGCCTTTCAGTGCTTAACCATGCAGCTTTATCATTCTCTTAACATAATTTTTAGCAAGGATCATTATACATTAATCAGATCACTTGTTCATTAGTGATAAAACATCCTGTCCTTGCTTCTGGGAATGAAAGCAAAGCAAGACTCTGGAGCCTACTTGATATGTTCATGTTCATTCAAATCAAGTAACAAGCTGCTGAAGAAGTGCCAGCTTATATGGCTTGCTGAATTTTCCATTACATTCTGCTGAAAGGAAAAAATGTATGTATGCATTACAGCTATATTACTATTAAAATGTGCTGTAAGTAAAGCCACAGGTCATTTTCCATTATTATTCTTGTTCTTATTTCTGAAAAATTGACATTTGAACTGATTTTGTTTTCTTGACTGATCTTACTTTCTGTCTTACCTAATCATTTCCATTCATCTACAAAAAAAAATGAATTTTGTTTTAATAAAGTTAGGAATTACTAATTATGGATTACTTCCAGACATCAGGGAGAAGCTAACAAAGGGTTATTTTGAAAGATACTAGAATCTTCCAAAAATCTTCCAAAAGACTGGAAGATTTTAGTGGGGGCGGGGAGGGAAGAGGAAAGAAAGAAATGTAAATACCCTTTTAATAGAGTTGAAGAGAAATACTCCAAAATGCAGGAGAGAGTTATGTTCATTTCTTTAATTCCAGTGACTTAGTGAAATTACATTAATTTCAATTATGAGAGTTCAAAATACACCTTCAAATAAAGTACAGATATAGAAGACTAAAATTACTTAAACTGTTTATCAATAAAACTGACTATGTTGCATAAGGGTAAAAATCTGCAGGCAACATTTGAAAGGTAGGTAGACCTGTCTTTAATGAGCTAGTCTAGCAAACTTTTTTTCTTCTAACCACAATGAATGCCTAAGGGAAGATTCTGGCTACCTACATTAGGCATGTAATTTTGGCAGTGCAATTACTCAGTTACCTATTTCAGACTTCCTGAAGAGATATCTGCATAGATTTACAGAGACGCTTACTTGTTCTGTCTATATTCTAAGACAACTCTCATCTGGAATCCCAGTAATCTAATTTTCTTGGGGAGCTCCCAAGTTCCTCATACTCAGTTGAACCGGCCCAGGCTTGTGCTTTTCAGACTCTCTATTTATAGAAATTACTGTGCCTTATTTACATATTTCCTTATTAGCTCATACGTGATGCTGCTTTAATGCACCCAGACTGGAATTTAGAATGTCTGTTCATGCCATTTGAGCATGTGGGCATTTCTCACAGAGCCTGAGCACCCTAGCCAATATGTTTCTAAATCAGATTTTTTTCCTGCTCTTTTTTTGATTATGTTATTTTATGTGCCTGGCAGTAAAATTTCCTGCTTTCTCTCAGATAGTCTTACAGACTTGTAGAAAACCACCTATAAGGAAAGTGGACAGAATGAGAATAGAATTTAAGAGTGCTCATGTTTAATCCCTAGCTCCCTTAGCAGAAGAAAATGAATTATGCAAGCTGAACTTCTTTTAGATATGTTATACCTCAAAACGTCCACAGAGGGGGCTGGAGCTGCTTATGTGCATAACTGTGCAGCTGCTGCACAATTATAAACAGATAATTTTCTTTTTTTCTACTTCTCAAGTTCTGGTGACAGTACAGAAATTGCCTTACTCAACTAAAGGGATAATTGGGTCTGCCGCTTACATTTAATAGTGACTGGTGGCAATATGTCATTAAAGTGATACAACTTCAAAAATTGCATGTGGAATGGATGAAAACTCTTTCACTGTATTATCTAGGTTCTCACTCATTTTCATGGTATTTAGGAATGGCTGCCCACTCACGAGTTGGTGTCTTCTTATTTTCTGCCTCTTCTGGAGGGCTTCCTTCTGAAGAAATAACTTTTTCCAAACTCCTGAAGCAGAGAGGTTATTCAACAGCTCTAATAGGTAAAATTGCTAAAATACAAAATGTTATTTTTCATTCATTTGCATCAGAAGTAAGTACATTAACTTTCCATCTAATGAGTTAAGCGTCTGCATTAAGCTTTTATTTTTTTCCCCACAGCATAATGAGATTTTTAATAAAAGGTTGAGCATATATACATTCCCATAGATATACGAAACACTAATCATGTAAGTATGTTATAGAATCACAGAATGCTTAAGGTTGGAAGGGACCTCTAGAGATCATCTAGTCCAATCCCCTGCACACGCAGGGACACCTAGAGCATGTGGCACAGGACTGCGTCCAAGCGGGTTTTGAAGATCTCCAGAGAAGGAGACTCCGCAACCTCTCTGGGCAGCCTGTTCCAGGGCTCTGTCACCCTCACTGTTAAGAAATTTTTCCTTAAGTTCAGGTGGAACTTTTGGTGCTTCAGTTTGTGGCCGTTACCTCTAGTTCTGTCGGTGGCTGCCACTGAAAAGAAGCCAGCACCATCCTCACTGGCTCTGTTGTCTAATTCACTTCTATAGTTGTAGTCTCAATGTAATGAACAAATGTCTAACAAATTGAAAATCTGTCCATCTCATGAAAAGTTTTTGGTATAAATTTAAAATAGGAATCTGCAGCAGAGAGATAGTGAGGGATTAGGGTACAAATCAGAGCAGCAATCAGATACCTTCATAATGTAGATAACTAATATCTGATCTAGCCATCTAGCCTCTTAGTCACTGGAGAGAAATGGTCATTTCTAGGAAGTTTATGCCATCTGTAGTAGGCATTTAATATAAAAAGGTAAGTTTCTCATTATAAAAATAGCTTGGGCAAGCAACTTGGACATAAATGCCCAATGATGGGCAAAAGGGGCCCCACTGTATAAATATTAAAAAGAGCTGAAATGACTGTCATACAGGTATAGCATTTGAATAATGAGAAAGGTTTATTCCACTTTGCTTACATTTCAGCAGATACTTGTGAAATACAGCTTATATTAAATAATACATATGGTCTTTCTCTACCAAACTCTATACATTCTTCCTTTCAGTAGAGGAAATAGTTCTTTAGAAAGGATCATATAGGTATGTTACTGTAATTCTTTAAAAGCTGTATGCACCTAACTTGATTTGTAATTGCATATTAATTGCAAATTGCAGAATTTTTATTTAAAAAATAATGTTTCTTTAGTGATTAGAAAAAGTGTTTAAAAAAAATCTGCACGATGTACCTACCTCAGTGCTGATGTTCCCAAGTAAGCAAGTCCACTTTGCTATACTTCTTTGAAAGTATAAGATATCTTTATGTCCTGACAGATTTACAGCAGAGAAACAGATAACTTAATAGAAATGTATTTAATGCAGATGTATCTGAACCTTAGTACAACAAAGCCATTCATAGAATAATTTGTCCTGTTTATCATGGAGTTACTTCTGTTGCTCCATCTCCAGTTAAAGACTGCAGAAAATTCATTCTTCTCTTTTTAACAAACACTGTAATACAATTCATTTTGAGGGGCTGACCTAGTTAACATTTTTTTAATTACTTTCACTGCAACTTGACAGCTTGTCACTTAGATCTCAAGAAGTTATCTCCATGTTGCTTAATAAACAGTTCTTCCAAGTGGCTTGAATGATAGCTATGAAACCATAAAATGTTATATTACTATACCCTTAGAGTATAATGAAGCCTTCCAGAAAATCAAGAAGAGTATTAAAATTAAGTATAAGGCATATGTAAATGACAAAAAGAAAAATTATGTAGATTTGAAGAAGAGAAAGGCAGACTCTGATTCCCAGCCTGCCCATTTTATTCCTCTGCTGGTATTCTTGTCACATCATCTTGGTCTAGGTCAGGGAGTCATTGCTTGGTTCAGTCTAACTCAGCAATTCCCAAACAATTAATTGTCAAATCCTGTACCTGTGATGGATTGGCATAAGGATAATTTGAAGCTTTTCTTTTCCTCAAGCCTGTGCTATCACTCCTTTTTCTTAGCCAAGTTGCTCTCCCCTTTAATCTCTAAGGGCAAATTTTTCTTCTCTAAATGAATTTTCCTCTGTTTTTTTTTCCTCTTTTCCTCCTTTGAATATGTACTTTCTTTTGCTTGCTATGCCCCTAAATATATATTTTAATCTATAAATCTATTTTATGTATGCATTCTTTTATCTCACTGCCCTTCTCATTTGACACAAAGAAGGTGGCATGCAATAGATCTGGCAGGAAGAGACCCAGTTGAAAAGTCTTCTATTCAGCATGTTGTTTAGCACCCAGAGGAATTTAAAGTCCACCTTTGTAGCCTATCTCCAAAGTCAGAAATCCTGATGCATAAATTGGGAGTTGTATTTTGTCTCTAGAATGAGAAATGTGGTGTTTGGACACAGTGTGGCCATAGTGAAGAATGCAAAATCAGCTGGTTCGATTAAGTGAATTGGGAGAGATTAGGAGGTAACAGAATTTCAGATTGAAGCAGTTTAAAATCTTACCATATTAATAATATATGCATATATACTGTAAATTACTAATATTACTATGCATGTCATATAAATATGTTTCTTTGAATGTATAAAACATTCTCCTGCATCTTGCACTGCAGGCCATTACCACTTATTTAAAGAGCACAAAAGCATGCTAAAAGAAATAGTAATAAATACGTACAACTGAGTGGAAGATAGATAGAAGAAAAGCATGGATTTTTATAGTCTGCCTAGAATAATGGCTTTGGGAGTAGCAAGAGGAGAAGTAAGTTTCAAATGAAGTTTCTTAGATGGATGGGATTTGTTTCTCATTTACCATTCTTTTCCATTGCTTTTACTTTGCAGAAATCTTAATTGTGGCAGGAGAGTGGAAAAAAATAGGCCCAAAACTATTAAAGTACTCATAATATACAATTAACAGCTTAAATTTCACCCAAAAGCTTCATAGAATCTGCTGAAAATTGTATGATGCTTATCTGAAGAATTCATATTATATGTAGCTTGACTTAGTAAGAGCTGAGAGTATTTTGCACTGCTCCCAGATTTGAAAGATTCTAGAATGTAAAGTACATTACAATTATGTATTGAAAAGCTAGTTCAAAGCAGGACTTACCATCTCAAAGAATAGTAGAGCAGTCAAAGAAATGGTCAAAACCTAATAAAATAGGTTTTGTGGGCCCAGTCATCATCTCTCTTCTCAGAACAGCAAGGCCTATGGAAACTGTCTACCTTATCATCCCTTTAAAAATGGCACTTGTGTCTTTCAGTCAGTTCCCTACATAACTTGTACCTATGCTTCTCTTGCTTTTCCCGGCTAATCTGCACTGTCTCTGCCTTTTTTTGAATTATGTTGTTTCCAAACAGATATTTTTTGAGGCTCAAGTTCATTTCAGTCTCAGCTTGTTATGGCAGCATTTTATCCTCTAAAAATTCAAAACAATGGTCACATTGCTATTTCTGTAAGCAGTCACAGTACTGTTCACTTTTGACCAGTTCAGAAGTAGGGACTTGAATCATTCTTTCCTTGGGAAACAGAATAGCCTTTGAGGTTAAGGTGACCATCTTAACAGTAAATGATAAAACTTCTGGCGGAATGAAAGAAAAAGCAGTCTGAACATAAACGCATCAGAAAATGCTTTTATGCCTGCTTTTGTGATACACTGATGATGTTTCTAGATATATTAACCTAAGACATCAAGTGATGTGCCAGGAAAACTAGACTTTCAGTATGTTTATGATTTAGAAAATTAAACATTGTATTAGACTCACATCTTTACTGATGAGAGAACTTAAATAAATGTATTTCCATTCCTTATCCATACCTGCTGACTATGAAAGAGAAATGCCGACACTGAACTCATTTGTTAGATGATACTGCTTAAAATCAGAGTTGACCCTCTCTGATACTGTAGTGCCCATATTTATCATTTCCAAAAGCTGAAGTGCAGAATGTGTATATGCTGCTCTCGGCCCAGAAGATATTTGGGAATGCCTGCATTTGGACTCCTTCTTACAGTTGTGTAAAAGCTGTCATGACTAGGAAAAGGGAAAAATTCCATATGTACTTTATTCCATTTTATATATTTTCCACCATCAGTACTCTAAAAGCTTATTGAACAAAATATTTCAGATTTTTTTGGGCTATATTATGGAGGTAAGGACTTACTGGGTTTTGGAGGGCTTTATATTTATTTCTTTCTTTTAAGATAACAACCACTATTGGCATATTTAGTTATTGAGGTCATATTTATGTCACATTTAGTTATTTGATTTAGCAAGAATAAATCCAATTTGGCCTGGTAATATAAAATATCATCTATTTTAACAAGGGCGACCCTGAAAGTTTTGTCCAGTGTTTGACACATGTCCTTTCTGAGACCAAATAGCATTTGTCCAAACAACATTTATGTCAACAGGCTTAACTAGAGCCTGATGCATTGAGTCAAGATGAATTTGTAGTTCTTGTTGATTAAAATTTTGAATTAAAACAGCAGCTAGTAAACAGTTAGCTCTGTTATGCTAAGCATTGCACAAGCATGCAGTAAGGTGTTGTGCCTTTGTTGCAGAGTGAATTTCCTAAATACATACTGCAAACATTATGGACATAGTTTTTTCCACTATATTGCAGATCAGGCACACTGTTTGTATTATGACAGTCAGTGTGCAACATATTGCAAAAATAGAATTGTTTCCCAGTGGGACAAAATGCTATGAGAAGCAATATTTGGTGGTAATGTACTTGCTAGTGGTTTTTTTTATATATGTATGTAGAGATAAATATTTACTTATTTGTATTTATATATCTATCTTACTCCTCACCCAAGCAAAGAAGAAGCAATAATTAATGCTGATAGTGTCAACTGGTAATTCTGGAGATTTTACAACCATTTGAATAATAAATGCTATAGTAATTTTAACATTCTTGTTTTACTTCCTCTTTGTTACCGTTGTCTTTTTAAAGCTAGTCAAATGTGAATGATCTGCTCAATAAATTTCAGAACTATGGTTAATTCCATATTGGCTCTTCCAAAGAAAGTGGTAGCTGGTCCAAAAATGTATTTTATTATGAAACATACAGAAAGGCTTCATTTCCAAAGTTAACTATCTGCTGTTGCTCTTCAGTGACCTGCTAGCCCACTCAGAATTTAATGGTGTCTGTCAGGAACTATGCCAAGATATTTCTAACTGAAAAGAAAAGCAGACTTGAAGCAACATCTTTGATGAAATTATAAAGAACAGGTTGGGAATAAAATAGGGATACACACCATAAATGTTGTGGGTGGGGAATATCAGTCATATAGCGACAGTTTCATGTTTGGAAGGGTGCATGTTCTAAGTCTGATGATTTAACTGCAAAAATACTCTGTCCCTCTCTTTGTAGGAAAGTGGCATCTTGGGATGAATTGTGAAAGCAGTAATGACTTCTGTCACCACCCCCTCAATCATGGATTTGATTACTTCTATGGAATTACCGTGACCAATCTTAGAGACTGCAAACTGGGGCAAGGCAGTGTGTTTTTAAAAGGAATTGGAAAATCTCTTGCTACCTCAATAGAAATCATTGGAATCACTCTAGTCTCTTTGGCAGCAGTGCATTTGATTGGCTTCCTCAAAATACCTTTCCGAGCTTTGTGCTATTGCTTGCTAATAACTGCTGTTTCACTTGCCGCTTTGTTTTTTTTCTTTTATAATTATCGATACCTGAACTGCTTCTTAATGAGGAACCATCAGGTTATCCAGCAACCACTGTCATATGAGAACCTCACTCAGAGACTAACAAAAGAAGCAGTACAGTTTATAGGAAGGTAAGTTTTTAACTGTTAGGAGTTATGCTGGTGTTTCACAATAACAGCACTTCTTATAAAGTATTGAATGCAAACTAGTGTACAAGAAGAAAATGTCATTATACATTATTGCAATTTCCTTCTTCAAAAGCTGACTGAAGATGATAGTTAATCTGCTTAGTGAAAGCGAACGTTTTAAAGTAGAAACCAGGTATACACCGGGGAAAACTATCACTTTGTCTTTCTCTCTTTAGTATTTTCTATGCGGTACCTCTGTAAGATTTATAAACTAGTTACTTGTTTCAGAATGTCCCTTAAAAATATTTATTAAACTTTTAACATTTTTTAGAATTCCCATTCTTGGGAATTTCATGTAACTTAAAAATAAGAAAAATCTTCTGTAGTTTGACTTAATTATATAAAGTTAGCACAATATAGAATCCTAATTCATTTTTCTTGAGTGAGAAACAGTTCTTCGTCACTAATTTGATGCATCCATTAAATTACATTCATAAGGCCAGTTTGTTAAAGCTGCTGTGATTTTGGATGACACCGTTTTTATGTCGCATTCATTTTGAAAAAGATGTGATTTACAGAAGGTTGGAAATCAATGTTTTTTGAAAACATCATTTTTTAACATGGGTCACACTGTGTTACTCAAACATTGGGTCATGATTTTTGCAAAGTTAACTATGGCCTAAGTAACTTTATTTCCAATCTTGTCCCCGTTGTATGTGTGTATATGTGATCAAAGCATACATGTGGATTTAAAAAATATAAATCAAAATATAAAATTTATATTTAAAAATATAAATCAAAATATTTGAAGCAAAAGTATTTCATCCATATAACTTCTTGAAAAACTTGCCAATGAATTGTTTTCAGTAACTTTTGAAACAGATTGCACCATTTCTAAAAAAAGTTAATCACATATATGATCATGTTTTAAAACATATGAAGTCTCTTAATTACTGTTATGACCTACTGCTATCAGGTAGTGTCAGGTACCAGATATTCACATAGTATCATTACTTAATAAAAGCAGCAAAGAAGTTGAGAAAATTTCACTAGATTGGTTATGAAGACTTTTATCTAGAAAAGTGAAGATACTGATCTTTCACTGCAAATTTTCTATTCCATGTTTTGGTCATTATAAATATCTGACATAGCCATCTGTACTCATGATACCAAAACAAGATGTTTCTTGGATCAAATTTCTTTCAGTAAGTCCTCCCAACAATCAACATACAATTTATATTTACAAATAAATAGTTGTATATTTATTTCCCATTAGTTATGATGATAGGCAAAGATGCTTTCTAATATAATTATTTGAACAGTAAAATATTTTACTTACAGCAAATGTAGCAAGATGTAAACTCACACACATACCCTTGAATATTGCTGGGCAGAGGTTGCTTGGTTAGTGACCGAGCACTTTATAAAGTGATTTATAAAAGATTCTTCAGAGAGCACATTAACTGTATGCTGGCAGATTCTCCCATGATTTGCCACTGTATAAGATACCCACAGTGGTTAATCATTTTTTGGATATTTTTAAATGTTTCATTGATTTCAGTGTAATGGCAATAAATTGATAGCCTAAAACAGATGAGTTCAAGATTAGGAATGTACGCTTGGGAACTAGTAACTTTCTTTACTAATGCTCATAATGTGCACAATATTATTATGTAGTTTAGTGTCTAGAGCTGGTGAAACAGCATACGATCTAACTCAGCATAGTTCTGTTGATTCAACTAGAGGTAAGTGCATTAAATCAGCTTGGCACTTTCCCCCAGTTCTCAGTATAGTTTCCTGACAAAAATTATCTTAGATTGAAGCAAAGGTTAATAGCACATATTGGTAATTTTCAATAAACTGCATTACAGGGATGCTGCAATTACACTGAGAATTATAACCCACATGATTCAGAGTCAATGCTAAATAAAAAAATATCCAAGCATATTAAGATGTTGAGAAACAAATAGGCCATCTTAGCAATCTTAATTGTGCCCTGCAGCAAATTCACGTGCAAAATATATGGCTATAAAATATCCTCCTGAAGAAAAGAGTAAACAGGTTAATATACCCTGAACTGGTCAGTTCCATATAATAGTATGAACAACAAAATCAATACTTACACATTATTCCTGACATTAAAACAGTTCATACCTGTCAATTCCTGTCCACCACCAGACCGCTGTTTTTAATATAGTGATTTAGGCCATTTGTAGGGGAATGGTAGTATACAGGAAATCAGGATGCTTGGAGCAGGCATGCAGCCCTCTTAAGCAAATAGTCACCATATTTTTGGAAGCCACAGTTTCTAGAACCAAAGCATTTTTGTAGTCCCGCTTCTTTCATGGAGTAGGCTCACTCTGTCCTTGTGCCTGTCTGGCCACATGATCAGCTCAACACTGGATTTCTAACAGAGGTTTCTTTTGGTTGGCAAATGTGGTAAGCAGCAAGCTCGGTATTGTACAGCAGTAATCCATGTGCACAAGTATACTGACTCTAAGAATCCTGAATTCAGAGAATTTAGACAGTCATTCCTTGTAACCAGTTGTTAATACATTCTGTCATCCAACTAAAAATGGTCAGTTTTCATGCCTATTGTAATTGATTAGTTGTCTTTACAATAAATATATGGAAAGACTCTGACATTCAGCAGTTCTGATACGTCCTATATGTGCTATGATTCCTGATCTGGATGCCCCTACCATACAATGTCTGCTATATACCTTTGTAAGTTCTTTGGACTGTAGTCAATAGACTTCCTTTATTTTAGTTTTTTTGTCCTGTTACTTTTCAGTCATACTGCTAACTGTATGACATCGTAGTATTGGATTTTTTTCAAGCCTTTTTAGAATTTCTTCATAGCAGGTAGCTGTGATACTAACTATTCTTGCTCTGCTTTTAGGGAGATATTTTATTTGTTCTTCATTCTTCTCCTATGTGTGTGTTACTCTTTTAATGTACTTATAGGGAGACTGAAAGACAGGAAATACAGTATTTGATGCTTGGAAACCAGATGGGTTGGGAAAAGATGCAATTACAAGTGTCAGATCCAGTAGATGAAAACAAATACTAATTTAGTTGCTCACACTCATTGTATGTGGACAGGTCAGCTCAGTGTATGTTAATTCTAATTACTTCTTCCCAAGAGCAAGTCTGTATACATGTTATAAACCTTTCAGAATGCTCCGTAGACATTACAGTATATTTGAAAGTCAGATAGAGTCTAATTATTTCATGTTAAGTTCAATGTGGTTGCCACTTGTGTCTCTTCAGCGTACTCTTTATTGAATAACCTGCTGCACAAGCAATTCAAATTTTAAAAATGACAAAGACCTATTTTAAACTTCTTTAAATTGGCAACAGGAAAATACCACTGTGTACCACAGAATACCACCCTAACAAACACAGAAAACTGACCTCCATTAGTAATTATTAAAAAAAAAGCCTAAAAGAATCTGACTTCTGGGAAATAATATTTGCATATAAGCATGTATGTATAATTGAAAGTTATTGTGAAAGTAATGCTTGAACAATTTTCTTGCAGATTTACTGATTTCAGTGATAGATTGTGTAGTCATAGTACTCAAAAGTTTGTGATTATAGTTAATAATTTTTTGATTTTTTTATCTATTCTATTTCAGTCTTTGAAACAGTGATACAAAATATATCCACTTTTATTGTCCTCTACTGTAACAGACCTGAGTTTTGCTGTATATCAGTAGGTTTTAAGCGCACGTAGTTGGCATGTTGGAGAGGTCTCCTTTGGAAACAAAGAATTAACAGGAGTTAGAGTTCTGAAATCAGATAATATTATAACTTCTACAATAATTTTCCCTATAGTTTATAGTAAAGTACAGATTATAGAGAAGAGTCCATGTATCTTTGTATACATACATCTTTGTATACATGTATCTTTGTATATGCCCAGATATATTAAAAAAATAACTTATAAGCCATAGCAACTTTACTGGATTTCCATGCCTTTTTCTCATACCTGTGCTTCTAACTAGAAGACCTAGCAGGAAGAAGCTATGTTTTTTATATGCTTTAAGGCCATCTGAGAATGAATAAAACCAATTTATGAATGACTAAGGACATAACTAGGTATGTAATAATTGGCAGACTGCATTGTGAATGGAACACTTTCTAAAAGTGGGTAGATCTGCATACTAAATTCCAATAGTATGTGAGGGAGAGTGATTTAGTAATGAATATTAATTGTAGTAGGTGAAAAACTTCATTTTTATCACACAAGAATCTGCTTTTTGAAAGGAAGAAACAAGGTTATATATAAAGGACAATAAAACATGTATGAACTGTGTACCTCAAGCATTTAAAGGATCAAATAAGCAAGAAAATATAAATATTAGAGATATGTTGGCAATCTGCCTTGAAGAATCATTTCACATATAGCAAAGTAATGGAGACAAATTTCCCATGGAGTATCTTCTATGAACAGTCATAGTTTATATTTTTACCTTTTTTTCCTTTCTACATCTTTCCATTTTTGGTAAGTTGTTCCTAAGTGGTCAAGAGTTCTTTTTTTCTGATGAGAATTTTGCAAATATGAAAAGATGCGTGTTTTAAGCTGTGTCTTTTAAGAGTAACACACAAGTGCATTTTAACTGTGTCTCTGGTATACTGTAATTATATGAAAATGATACATTCTCATTCAGTAAGTCTTATGAAGTCTTACCTACACACCCTTGTAAGGAAAATATGTTTTACTTCTATACCTATTTCAGATAGTTCTTTTCAGGTTTTACTGTTATGGGTGAATTAGCTGGATTATAATTTTTTAAAACAAAATTTTAACACAGCACAATGTTCACCTAACACAGGCAAGGTCACATACATCTGTTCTCATAATCAACTGTTATGAATCAGGGTGTCTTCACTGGCACAGGAGTGTACATGTCTGTACAAAAGTTTTCAATGCAGCAAGTACATAGGAAAAAAGTCTGGAAAATGCTGGACCTTATTTTAGCTGTAACTTATTCTTTCATCCATTTCAGCACAGCTCAAGCCTAAACTAAATCCTTGAATATTGTAAAGACTCCTCACACTAAATAAAAAGAACTTAGTACAATGCAATGTAGAGTCATCACCAGCAATGAAAAGAACAAAGGATACACTTAGAAGTTATCAAGATCAATTAAGTATACATTAAAGAATACCTTATGTTAGATGTGTGTAATCACTGTGTGATTCATGTCAGGATAAAACTTCTGTGCTACATTTGAGCAAGTGAATCTCAGATCTTTGGAAAATGAACTTCCAAGTGTTTGAACTGTGCAGAAGATGATGGCAATAAATTTTCAAAGGGGCTGTTTACTGAAGTGCTTCAGTTAATAAAAGGAGAGTTAAGCTGTTATTGTCAAATTTCTCTCCCACCTACTAGCTGATGTTGTCATTACATTTTCAAGGTCACAGTAAAAGTAGTCAGTTATGATTCTACTAAAATAGTTTTGTCAGGAGATAAATAGCTGCTTCAGATCTTTTTATAGGATATTAATAGGTAGGACCCTTCTCCACCTGACAGCGAACTGTCATTCAGAACCTGTCAATTTGAGTTCCAAAGAAGAGAATAATTTAGTGCCCGTCCATATCAATCATTGATTAGATGTCTTTTCATGAAAGTTAAATCTTTATGTCACTTATACTTTATATATATAGATATATAATCTATTGAAAACAGCATTTATAATGGACACTTTTGACACTCACATTTAACAATATTATTTAATGGAAGGTCAGTGTTTTATCAATACCAATATTAAATATTAAACTTTTGTAATGATTGTGCATCTTCTTGACTTGAAGTGCTGGCATGTTGTAAGCAGCCTGTATTACCTGTATTATTTGTTGCTGCACTATGGTTCTCTACATATATGACTTAACTCGTATCAACCTGCCAACAAACAACCTGGCAATAAGTGAAATGCTATGAAAACTTATCAAAAAGTTATACTTTATTTTTAGAAACGATAGTTTATGACAATAATTTGTATTCTGTGAATACTAGTGCAGTTTTCTAAAACAAAATCATTCAGTGAAGTAAAACTCTTAGTCAGGAACCTAGACACTTATCAAGTGAATAATCTGGATAAATTTCTTCTATTTTATGATTAAGCATGCCTCCCTATGCCAGTGAAATGGAAAGCTTTAACCATGCAACTTCCACAAAAACATACCCAACTAAGGAAACAGGAAAAACAAAAACAAAAACCAACCAAAAATAATAAATATAGTAGATTAAACATAATTAATTGAGAACTGATGTCATATGCCTCCTTTTTATTCCAACATCTTTATTTTTCAGATTTTTGATTGCTAAATCTTAGGGTTTTTTGTTTGTTTTTTGATTTGGTTTGATTTTGTTTTCATTCTAAAGGAATAGCTTGTGCATGTCTGTGTTGTTCCTTGCATTTAAAACATGAATGACTGCTGCCTTGACTGTAGGAAGAAATATATAGTATCTCCTTTGATCTGGGCATGAATTGCAGATATTACCCACCACAAAGATGGTGAGAGATGATATGGTAAATAAAACCAAAAATACTCTGTAATTACTTGTGAGTTTTTAAAGTGAGACCAAGATAGGGTTTCTGAGTAGTCCTTTTCTGATTCAATTGAAATTTACAATTTGTGTAATCTACTACAGATGTTGTTAAAGTGTATGGGAGTGAATGTGGCTAGCACTCAACACTTTTAAGTAAAGTTCTATAAAGAATGCATAAGAAAAAGTTCTCATTTGAGCTTTGCTTTCACAGCCTGCTGCAAGTGATCATAAATACCATCCTGACAGATCACATGAACAGCAGAATTTACAGAGAGTCTATTCCATTCTGATTTTGTTTTCTCAGGAAGCAGACTGAATAAAATGGAGTACATTCAATACTATAAGAGGAAAAAAGATCTCTATAATAGCTTGTATTTTGAGATTATTATTTGTGCTTTGATACAGCATATTTATATGGTTAGGTAGTGATCACCTGCATACACATACAGCCTTGAGTGATAAGATTTTGTCGTAAACCTTATTTCAGGATGGAAACAGAGAAAAGTGCTCGTGTACTAGGTTTGACATTCTCAATGATATTATGTCGTGTTTGATTCTGGTCCTCCTAAAAGTCTAATTAGTTGATCAGCTTCCAAATAATGACCTTGCAAGGAAAATAGCTATATTTCATATTATATGTAAGTCTAAAGATACATATTTTTGAACATGTTTTTTCTGGGCTTTTTAGGTGTTTTTGTAAAATGAAGGAAGAGATGCTGTTAGGTTCCTGGTTTTAACCAACTCCTCTTTCAGTATATATAGCAAACAGTATTTGGATACATTTTTTCATTTTTGCGTTCCATTCAGCAAGTACTTAAGAATTAAATTTTTGCTGTGTGTATGCAATTTACCCTGTAATCAGTTACTTTATCCTATCTTGTATTCCTTTTACTCCTTTGGGGACTCTGTTGTAGAAAGATTTCTTTGTAGAATTTTTGTTATAAATTATGCTAAGTATATATTTAATTTTGTTTTTGTTTTTTAGGAACACAAATGCACCCTTTCTTCTTGTCCTCTCTTATCTTCATGTCCATACTGCTCTGTATGCATCAAAAAAATTCATAGGAAAAAGCAAGCATGGCTTATATGGGGACGCAGTGGAGGAAATGGACTGGAGTGTAGGTATGTTGATGTGTTGTGTGTCTGACAGCAATGGAGAATATTAATGATAGACTCTCCGTCATGTCCACTAAATATAATATCTTCAGGATATATAATCAGGATGACCACAACCTATCTATCTATCTGAGCTACTTGCTCTTTATACCTGGGGGAAAGAAAATGCCTACCCTTTTTTTTTTTTTTTTTTTTTTTTTAACCATAAAATTAGCTTGTGTGGACTTTTCATAGAGGTATACATCTTAACTGTGAACATTTAAAGCAAGTTGAACCCAACCCCATGAACTTGTAGGTGTCAGCTGGTTTTGAAGTTATACTCAAGTTCGTAGAGTCATAGAATCATTATGGTTGGAAAAGACCTTCAAGATCATCAAGTCCAACCATAAACCCTCTGACCTCATGCCTGTTAAACCATGTCCCTATCTACATAGTTCCTGAACACTGACAGAGACAGTGACTCCACCACTTCCCTGGACAGGCTGTTCCAGTGCTTCACCATGCTCTCTTCCTAATATTCTGTATTCTTCCTAAGAACTGTATTATACTTCCTGTATTAATAACTGTATAATACTTCCTGTATTCTTCCTAATAACTAACCTGAACCTCCCCTGGTGCAACCTGAGGCCATTTCCTCTTGTCCTATCTGTAGATATTCTGAACAAGATACTGACTCCTGTCTCACTACAGCCTCCTGTCAGGTAGCTGTAGAGAGCAATAAGGTCACCCCTGAGCCTCCTCCAGTCTAAATCACCCCAGCTCCCTCAGCTGCTCCTCGCGAGGTCTCTGCTACAGCCTCTTCACCAGCTTCATTGCCCTTCTTTGGACATGCTCTAGCAACTAGTTTTCTTCATAAATAGGTATACTAACTCAAAAAGTGACCACATAATTCTGATATCAAAACAATTTCAAATAAATTGACTGCAGTCAAAATAATTTTTTGACTATTTTAGTGAATTCTCTGAATCAGTGAAATCAATCACATAAGGCCCACTTCTGTCCATGGGAAACAGTCAGATAATTTGCCATTCAGAGCCTCCCATTCTCTCTCAGGCTTAAGGAGAACCAGTCATTAGCACTTTGAACAGGTTTCCTTTATCTCTAGACATACTGCATATTGGAATGACTCTCTGATTCCAGAAGAATCATATCTGAAAACAATTCAAAGTTCATATTTGAAATAATCATAATAGACCACAGCAGTATTAAGAGCTAGTATAAAGAGAAACTTGCTTTCCTGCTTTCCATGTACCCCAAGCAAACACTATTTTCAGTACAGTGCACTGCAAAATGACTTTCTTCAAGAAAATATTTTTTGTTTATTAGATTACTATAAACAGATACACAACCTTGATGCATACATATTTTAAACTATGCAAGTGTATACAGTTAAAATTATGTATATTTATTTTTATATTTTGCATCAAGAGATTCTAGCTACAGAGGATGGGGGAGGAACGGGCAGCACTACTTTAGTGGTTTGTAATGCATTTAGTTCAGTCTTTGGAAAAATTAACAAATGTTGAAAAACATTGTGGGAAACCCAGATATTTAGAAGAAAGTTCTGACAGTGTGGGAGATAATTGGAATAAATAGAAAAACAGTTCCATATATCAGATTTCCTAAAGAGAACGTGTCTTTCATTCAAGCTATGTTACACCCTGAAAGTGCTTTCATTAAGCTCATGTATGCATGCATTCCATCACTTCCATCTGCCTCCACTATTAGTTAGTCTCTACCCTCTTGATTTATTTTCCACTATTCCACAGTAGTAAGCTTATCCCAGCCTAACTGATAATTTCCTGCTGTCATTAGGTTTTGCTGCCTCCTTCAGGAGAGGGTTTAGACAACAGATGGAGATTTAGTTAATGAAGCAGTAGTGGTAACATTGAAAGCCATACTTTCCTTCGAAAGGACCACAGGCTCTTAGATGTGTTGAACATACTAAACTGTAGGCCAGGAACACATTATTAAAAATATTCATAATAAATCAGAGCTCCAAATCAAGTAATAATAGCATAGGAATTTTAAATGTTATGTAGTGCAGATTAAGTAGATACAATCTCAAGGAGGAGAAACATGAGTTTCCTCATGTGTTGTTCTTTACAGTTGAGTACAGGAGCATCAAGTCAGCAGAGCTACTTAATCAGGACATAAATCCTCATTTGTTAGAAACTAGTGTATGAGCACTGAATTTGCTCCAGATGAGCACATGCTTATGCAGTTTAGCCTATGTCTTGTGAGACTCTTGTGTTGACAAGTTGCATATTTGCTCCAGGATGAGAAAAATGTGTTTTAAGTCCTTTGTTACTTCCTCCTCAATTATTAGAATGATGAAAAAGAGTTATGGCTGACATTTCCAAAGGAGACTGAGGGAATTGTCTTTTCTTTATTTTTTCTTTATTTTTTCTTTTTTTTCTTTTCAGTTTAAGGGAGTGCTTACATTAACTTTCCACAGAAAATTCAATCTTAATGCATTTAATTATGTCAAACAAAGTAGATTTATTCACCAAACAGTTTCTGTCAATTACTAATACTTTTTTTCAAAATAGCTCTATCATTTACATGAGGAAAGTCAAATAAAATTGTCTGGAAAAGCAGAAAAAGTGAAAACAATATGCTTTCCCCAAAGGGAACCTTTACTATTTCTTGAATTAAAATGAGTATTTATAAATAGACTTAATGTAATTTACAAAGATAATAAGAACAAAATAGCCCTGATTGATATAACTATAGGCTACAAAAATTAAAGACAAATTAGGCATAGGAAGAAATAATAAATGTATGGAAAATCATATTATAACACATCAAAAATGTCAGGCAATTGTTAGGAAAAGGGACATCAACTCAATTCAAAAAGGTTACAGAGGATGATGTGCTGAGTGGAAAGTGTGTAAATCCCTTGACAGTAAGAAATGTAAAAGACAAAAGGAGGAGAGAAAAGCAGAATTAAAGTTATGACCATCACGTTCTAGTGATGAAGAAGTTGTATCAAGATTGGAACCAGGAATGCAATGAAAAATTGTCTCTGTTCAACATGAATCAGAAAGCAAGCTTTGGCTTCCATTTGCAAGCAATACCTTTCCTAAGACAGAGAAGTCTATTCAGATGGAGAATCTTAAATAATAAAATTTCCTTCCTTCCTTGCTTCCTTCCTTCCTTGCTTCCTTCCTTCCTTCCTTCCTTGCTTCCTTCCTTCCTCCCTCCCTCCCTCCTTTCCTTCCTTTCTCCCTCCCTCCCTCCCTCCCTTCCTTCCTTCCTTCCTTCCTTCCTTCCCCTTCCTTATATTTTTTTAAATGTCTCGTGTTTCTGACATGTTAAATCAATAATGAACAGTATGATTACAGGCCCTGTCAAAAATAATATGAAGTTTTTGGAGAAGCTTTGGAACTATGTTTTTCTATGGCTTTTGCATACTGATGTGTATTTAACAGAATGCAATGTTTAAAACATTTATTGATCTAATGTTACTGCATGTAACAAGCTTCAGAGGGTTAATGGCATTAATTTTTGTTTCAATATAGGCTAAGTACTCTATTATTACTATTAATTATAACTCATATGAGAGCAGGTGAAATAGTCTTGCGATCTAAAAATAGAAAAATAAATGATGAATGAATAGAATATTATCCTTTTCTTTCCTCCTTCCATTCTTCTTTCTTTCTTGTGCCCTTCCTTCCTTCTTTTATAAATCCCTCCATCCTTTTAGAAATTATGTATACCATAAAGTGCATTACACTAATTTAATCTAAAATATCACTGCATAGAGTTTTGGAGCCCCCTGTAGACTTGCATGCACGCAGTTTCAATACCAGTTTCAGAACCAGATGTTTCTTCTTCTGCCCTTTTAAAGAGTACAAAGCCTATCAACAAGTTTTTAATCTTTTGTTGAGCAATCACAAATGAATGGCTCAAGCATAAAGAGTCTTATAAGTTCTAGTCTGGCACAAGCCATGTGCAATGATCTAAATGTCTTTTCATTGTGGTTAAGAACGTGTATTAACTTTTAGCAGAAATTCTTAAAAAGAATTATATTAAATTTATCTCTTTTGTCCATCCTGATTATACATTGTTTTATAGTATTGAATATAACCTGAGTTCTTGGTTAACAAGATTTCAGCATTACATTTAGTTTCTCTTCTACCGACACACAGAATTTCTTTCCCCAAAACATGTAACCTAGAAAGACTTGATATGTAAATATAGAGAGAAGGAGTCTGAGCCATTGCTATGCTTGAGATATATATATATATATTTAATCAAAATTAGAAAATAGGGATGACGATAGGAATCATACAGAGCTCCCTTTCTAGCATACTGACCATTAGTATTTTAAACTCTTGTTTTTTTCTTCTAGTTTACCAGAAGGCTTCTTTTGTGCTTTTCAGATGGCTGTTAATGCTAGTTCAAGCATTCCTCTTTTTTTGGATCAGACTTTTTTTAGATTTCTGAGCTTGATCCTCAACAAGTCATCCATTGACTTAGTTGACTTCAAACCCCTTGTTGATCTCTTTTCTCCAAAGACAATGGTGCAAAGTTTGGTAAACTGTGCCTTGCCTGAGTAAGCAGTGTGGAGTTCTTCAAAACCTCACTCACTGTGTTGGATTACAGCCTGCCATCATGAATGATGTGCCTAACTTTTAAATTAACAGTACTTCTCTACCTAAAATTTTTGAGAGTTTTAGGTACTCTGACAGCACAGAGACAGAATGTATGGTTCAAAATAGGGCCTGTGATGAACACAGCAGGATAGTAGTAACGTATTATGCATTGAAAAAAAATAGCTAAGTCATATCTAGTAGGGCTGACTGAAAATCAGACCACTCTTCACACGGTATTTCTTTTTTTCAATTTTTACCACAAAAGCATTGTCTATAAATAAGTGTGACTTCGCACAGAGTTTCCAAAGAGGAATAGAAGGACAAAAGCTCCACCAAGTCAGCTCCAGCTCTTTGTATACACACCTATTTACTTGTTCAGTAATTCAATTTTGCAGTGTTGCAAACAGAGATTCTGTCAATACATATGTTCAGATATGGATTTATTTCTTAGTTTATTTATTTCTTTGTTTAGGCAGTGCTTAAATGTGACATGGTGAAAATTGAAATGCTGATATGCCTTTCATCTGATGAATGTGAACAGGTTTAAATAGATAATATATATTATGTGGTTATTGATCATTTCCTTTAACACTGACTGCTGCTTTCGCTCTAGCTCTGGAGTGATATGCATTAAATGCATAAGAGGAAAATCTTCCAATTTATTATAAACTCTTTTTGTCTTCTCCCATGGCTTTTTTTTCTCAGATACTGTTGTTTTAATAAGATGGTAAGAACAGGTTCAGAAACAAACTGACAACTACTTGTGGGAAATAGTATAAAAATATTTTGGAGGCATAATACAGAAATTTGCCCATAAAACATTTAGTAAAAATCTTGCTTTGATAAAAATGTCATAAAGTCCAAAGCATTCACCAAAAGAAAAGGAGGATCTAAATGTTACAAAGAGTTCTTGAAGTGAAGAGACATCACACGTTCCACCAGCTTCTTAGTTTTTATATATGCCTTCATAATAGCATGTGATGTATCTTTAGTAGAAATGGTTTCTTTCCCATTTTAAATTAATTATTTTACATTAATATGCCTATGAACTCATAAACTTGACTGATTAAATTTAAGTACAAAGTAATCAAAATATCAAAGCATTTATTTTGAGTTATTTTGTCCTGAAATTGCATTCTTAGATCAACTTTTTAATGTGTTTCCTATATTGGACAGTAACTTTTATCCTTCTTGGAAACAGTATGGTATTGGTAAGCTTTAGCTGAAATCTATGTTCCTTCTTCTAGTCATAATTGTTATTGGCTGTTACTGTGAATTCTCATAGATATATCTTAGTTACAGTTTTTGTTTGCATTCAGTCTCTATTCAGAATTCTACTCTATTAGGATCAATCTAGAAATAATTCAAGAACAAGTAAATTAAATGTATATACAAAGATCTGGAGCTTTTGTCCTTCCCTGGGTGGAAACTTTTGTCCTTCTCTTCTTGAAATCCAGAATAAATCATCTGAGAGTTCTGAATTATGCTAGAAAAGGCAAGGCAAATATTAATAATATGAAAAGAAAAAATAAATTTCTGTTAGCCTTAGGGAAAAAAAAAGTGAATGAGATGTCCTTTAATTTTTATTTTCAGAACATAATTTGTGTACCAGAGATTATCACAGATATAGAGACTGTATACCAAGTTTATCATTGCTTTTCACCTGATATAGTAATTTATAACAATTCAAAGTATATTTAAAAGATGATTAAAAAACATTGGTAGCACAGGATGAGGTGTTTGTTAGATAACGAGCCTTAGAGTGTCCTATCTAGGTAACTCTTATGAGTGTGACATAACTTAGATGAACTTGATAACTTAAGAGATAGAACTAAAAAACTAGGAAGAAAAATCTAAAGCAAAAGATGGATTCCTTCACCTTGTCTTCCTGAATTTATGCTGATGAATGGAACTAAAAAACTAGGAAGAAAAATCTAGAGCAAAAGATGGATTCCTTCACCACAAGTCTATCATCAGGTTTATTTTTAAATTGTTTTGATTATCATGAAAAATGTTCAGCCAGCATCCCTGGGGTATAAGGTATCAGCCAGTCCAAGTACATTAGGATTAGAACAGCATTTTCCTGCTCTGTTGTGCCACCTGACCTTACCTTCCCTGACTAAGAGACTGTTTCCTCAGCTAAAACAATAGTTAAGCTCTTGAAGCATATTCAATCTTTAGGTAAGATCTGGGAAAGTTGTCAATAAAGGTACAGATTGAAGGCATTTGTGGTTCTCCCTTTTATGATGTGGATGCTTTCCAGTTAGGATCTGGGCTAAAACCCAAACTCATTTCATATGTCACTAAGCAGTAATGGCTCTCAGTTGCTGCTGAACAGGGATGAATTTAAGAGGTGACTAAGTGATGAAAGACTCCCATTTCCAGGCTGATAAGCCTCCTGAGCTATCTAATCCTCCTTAAATGCAGTTTTCTTTTTCTATATTACATCTCTGTACACAGAAAGCTCCTTCTTAGAACATTATTTACAAGATCACAAAGCACATCTTTAAGGAACCATTCCTACATCATTTTTTAAATCAGTGAAGGTTAAATAATGTCTTTGTAAAGCACACCCCATAGTGGAAAACTCCCTTGTAATGCAGCTTGTGGTAGTATTTCTGTTATTGAAAGTTTGGTGACAGCTACTGAATGGATTTCATTGCATCTGATATTGAAAGAGTTAAATTATCTATAGAAAACATTTTAGTGCATCTTGCATTTTGCTTTAAAATATTTATTTCATATAACTTTCTAAATTAAAATGTTTTCTTTATAGTTATAAAAATTGAGCCTAATACAAAAATAGACATGTAGCATTGTGATCAAAATGCTCTAATGAGTGAGAAATCTAACATCATTCTGGAGACAAGCTGGTTTTCATTAGTGGGAAAAGGCTTAAAACTTGTCTTAGATCACCTAGGGGTAAAAGAATCCCAACCTCTTTGCTAATACTTCTCCAGAACATTAATGATATCGAGTTCTGTAATGAACTACAGTACCAACCTTTTGCCTAACTTTTCTTCCCATAGTGTTTTAATTGAACATGTAAAAGATATTTTAGATTTTGAGGGTTGCTTTAAGGCGGATGGAGAGAGTCATCATCAATGGGATTAAGAACGCAGTAAAGGTTTAAGCCAAAACCAACCTGTAGGAATACAGTAATTTCTATGGGTATAAAGTTTGCATATAAAAAAGTAGAGCTGAAAAGAAGATAAAAATGAGGAAACTGAAAGGGACTAATTTTATCCAAAATATAGATAATCTCCAAAACACGGACTGGCACAAATAGCCTAAGTGAAGCTACTAAGGAATACATTGATTGAGTACCTCTGTTTAATAGACTTCTTAGCATAAGTACTCCGAAGCTGTTAAGAGGAATTGCATTTTCCCTGTCCCAAAGAAAAGTATAGAGATACAGTAGAGAGTTACTCCTCCAGAGCACGGAACCAGGAAGACAGAGACCTGATTTACAGCTCCCTTTGCCCACTTTGGTGAATTTGTCCGTGTTGTGGACCTAAAAACCTTCGGTATTGACTTACGAACATGATTTTACCATCCCTTTTCTTCAAAACTTGGATACAGAAAGCAGTATCTGTCTAGGTATTTATAGAGCATATAATCATTGTTGTAATAAAGAATGCAATTGAGCTAGTAGGTGAAGAATGGTGCTGGTATATCTTTTATCTCTATGAGGGAAACCTAAATGTGAAATAAAGGAACAGAGAAATGAAATATATCCAACTTTTTAATCTTGGCATTTAAGCCACTCCCTCTAGTATGTTCATGTAGTTTAGTAGTGAATTACTCTGTACCTGATACATTCATACAGACATACAAAATGTGTAAATGAACAGATTAGGCAATAAGGCCAAGAATTCAAAGACAGAAAAAATCAATCCCTTAAATCTCTTATGATATAGTCTTTAATCATATGGGTACATGCTTTTTCTTTTTCCAGTGGAACCCTGTTCTCTCATTACCAAGTGGCTTCTTAATGAGCAGGTAGATATTCAACAGTAGGGGTAATTTTCACTGTTAAGAATAATTTTTCATTTTTTTTTTCTTAATATACATTCTTCAAGTTCCGTTTTGAAGACAATTTCTTGCTATACATCTCTCTGATCTTTTAGGTGGTATTATGCCACTATAGCATATAACAGATTCATAAATACATATTTCCAAAATGCTTTTGTAAAATGAAGATTGCACAAAAAAAAAATCTTTCTACAGGTGAAAAACTGAGGCATAGGTACTATGCTCAGATTTACCTGCTACTACTGTGGTATAGCTATTTTTCCAGTCACACACTAATCTAGCTCTGGATCTATAGGAAAGTATTAGGACTTCCAGTCATCTGACATTTCCTTCTGTATTAACGAGTGCTCAGAAGTGGGAATGAAGAGGAGTAAAGTTGTTTTGACCTCCAGGTCTTGATACATGTTGGGACTGGGATGTGGTTATATTGTACAGCTGGACTCAGAAACTCAATATTGCTTCTGGTCTTGGGAATTAAGTAGTATTTCTTTTAAAATTAATGAAATATCTTCTCCAACATATGAATTAAATATGAACAACTTCTGTCATAATTCAGGAAATACTTTCCACTCTTTTACCCTTTCTTTGTAGCTAGCTGCATCTCATTTAACTTGGAAAATAAAAAAACTGACCATATGCATTTCAGTGTTGGTGGTAATTCTGAGAAGCCTAAGGGAACTTTTAAAATCATCACTGTTGTTTTTTTGGATAGAGAGATACAACTTTCTCCTGCTTCTTTTGAAATGTATGTTAATTATTTTGAGACCATGCTGTTAAAAATGTGGGAAGCTAGTTCTCAGTGAAAACAATTAGCACACAGTAAATCTTCTAATGATGTTGGTTCTGCATTGTAGGTTCTAATTCATTAGCAAGTTGGATCTTGGCACTAAATTACCATGCAAAAAGTTCAAACTGAATCACAAGGTTCAAATTCCAGGTGTTAGTGTTCCTTTTATTTTTTTCTTGTGTATTTCATTTAATGTACCCAGGGCATTTCTTTTTGTTTTGTTGTAGTATGTTTATATAGAATTTTCTCTTTTTAAATAAGTCCCTCTCCTTCCACACCACAGTTTCTACATTATATATCTTCCTGGAGAACCCAAAGAGCACCCAGCAGATTTCGGGCTACATTGGTTATATTCAGCTCAATATCCAAAGGAACGCCTAACCTCAAAGAGATTAATTGCTTGCTTAAGATGATTAAAGAAAAACTCTAGCATAATAAAAGCCCTATCTTAGACCAGCATGAAGGTAAATACTACTTCTTCAGCTGATCTAGCAGCTTGTTTTTGTAAAAAGGGAGGAGAGAGCACTTCCAGTACCCGCTTTGCACTAGACAGCTTGCAGGGAGAGCACTATTTTCTACTTTAGGGAGCTCCCCTTTGACAAAGCTACCAAGTAAAATTTCTTTCTCAGTCTGCCTAATATTAGGTGTAATTAAGTGAATTGACACTTAGGTGACTCTGTCTACAAATTTATGATTTCTGTGTTACCATGGTTTTTATCCATGGCTCCTAGCCAGCTTTAGGCTTCTAGGTTGTACTTCAGAGGCAGAGGTATGTCAGAAATTGATTTTCTTTCCCCTGGAAGCAGAATGGAATTTAAACACAAACAGGCAAACAAGGAATAATACAAATGCAAATGTGTTTCAGTTTTAACAAAAAGAATGACCAAAAAACAGTGTAAGTTTTGTCTTCCTGCAAACCCCAAAAAGATAACTTGATCCTGGATGCTTAGAATAAAATGAGGGAATCAGGGTGTCTCAGCGTTAGCAAAGACATGAGAGATTTTTTAGCAAAGAAATGAAAGATTTTAATTTAAGCTGTGGGAAACAGCTTACTGGCACATATAAAACTGCTTCTAATCCAGACTGAAATAGATTTTGCCATCAGAAAAAAGGCATTATGGCCTGCATTAGGAGGAGTTTTGCCAGGAGGTCGAGGGAAGTGATGCTGCCCCTCTCCTCAGCTCTGGTGAGGCTGCACCTGAAGTATTGTGTGCAGTTCTGGGCTTCCCAGTACAAGAGGGACATGGAGCTTCTAGAGAGTGTCCAGCATAGAGCAGTGAAGATGATTAAAGGATTCGAACATCCATAATATGAGGAAAGATTAAGTGAGCTGGGCCTGTTTAGTCTGGAGAAGAGAAGATTGAGAGGGGATCTTACCAACATGTTCAAATAGCAGAGAGGAGAATGTAAAGAGGATGGGGCCAAACTCTTCTCAATGGTGGCTAGTAACAGGACAAGGGGCAATGGCTACAAGTTGAAACACAGAAGTCCCATTTCCATATGAGGAAGAACTTCTTTACTGTGAGGGTGACAGAGCCCTAGAAGAGGCTGCTGAGAGAGGGAGGTGGCAGAGTCTCCTTCCCTGGAGATCTTCCAAACCCGCCTGGATGCCACCCTGTTCCACATGCTCTAGGTGTCCCTGTTGGGCAGGGGGGTTGGACTAGATGATCTCTAGAGGTCCCTTCCAACCTCAACCATTCTGTGATTCTGTGATTCCTTTTCTTTGCAAATCCTCTTTTCTGGTTCTTCCCAATGGATTGTCACAGTAGATCACACTATTTTTTTTCTGCTCCACTTGGCTGCTTTTCATTACCTGGTGTCTCTTACTAGGATCAGTCCCTATTAATAATAGCTTATCAGTGAAGAAAGAGGAGCAAAAGTCTAATACAATTCAGACAAAAATGGAGATATCGATTTGAAATACAGTGTTATATGTCCTTTACAAAGGCCTCTCTCTTTAGAAGAACTAGAAGTACTTTTTGTATTCAAATTAAACTTTCCTTTTATATATAAACATTGATCAATTCCATGCAACTCATGTATTAGTTATTCTTCCCAAAGGCATCCTACTGAATCTGTAGAGAATGAAATTGGATTTCGAAGAACACTTCAGAATCATAATGTAGCAATATAGAAGTCCTCCTAGTTTGCAGATACCAAGTCCCTCTAATTATAAATGAATAAATAAATAAATAAGATTTTTTTAGAGGGGCTTTGTTGGAAAGTTTTAAAGGATTCTGTTTCAAAGCTTAACCATTCTGCCCAAGAGGTAGAAACAAACCTCAATGCATCCTTCTTTGCAAGTCAGTGCAAATTACGTCACTAGCACTTGTTGGCAAAGAGAAGGAAAATAGAGTTAGTAGCCAGCAGCTGGCATGCAGGGAACAGTAACACAGATCATCTGTTAATAGTAAATTAGAGTGAAAACTCAAGACAAAGGTAAAGATGATGTCTGTTCAGCTGGATTTGGGATGAAATATTCCATCTGTCTCTCGAAGTCCTGACTGGGGCTGAAGTCTCCAAGCACATAAAAAGTCATGTTTAGATCAGTGTTCTGCTATGACTATGATGGTCTTTATTTTGATAAGGCACAAAATTGACAGATGTCTTTAAAAAATAATCCTAATGCATTTATTTTGGATACTACCCTATGAATTCTTGCCGGTTTTGAGATGAGGTAGTCAAGTCCCATATCCCAATTTTTTTCACAATTCTTTTTTAAAATTTTGTGTGCTTTTACTGTAGTATGTCAGTTAGTTGTTGCACTGTTGCTGCAGGTGTTGCTTGTAAATAGTAGCTTGCAAAACGAGTAGATGGCTCATTTAAAAGTTAAGGAGAGCTTTTAGGTCTGTCACCTTTCTTTCTCAGAATGTATTCTGATTTATGTTATGGCATTTATATTCATCCTTTGTGCTGTATTAACTTTAGCAATCTACAGTAAGAAAGTAGAAAATAAATATTTTAATTGGGAGATACTAGGATAATAAATATACTGTATTAGGAAATAAAAATGCCCTAACCAAGTGTTTTTATATTTAATTTTTCGGTCTTGATATGGCTACAATGAGTTGCTGAGTATAGCTGGACATGCTTTTCCAATGTTCTTGGAAAATAACTGGTGCTGTGAACTTGCTTCTCTCTTTATGTGACACTAAAACACCAGTACCCATTCCATAACCATTTCTGTTATGGAAATATTCATGTGAAGTGCAGAGATTTCAAAACTTTCCTGTTCAGGAACGTCTATCTGTATACAACTTCCATAGATTTGATATTGTAGGTTCAGAAAGAAGAAAGAATCAGTCTTTTACAAAAAGATCAAATGTATGTGTTGGCGAGGGGAGACAGGTAATCCTCTGCCTGCCTCTCTATCTGTAGAACTAATGCCATTCCCACAAGCAAGAAACATGCTACGTGAAGTTTTCCACTTATGAACTAAGGAGTTTGCCTTGGCAAGGATCTCCCCTTTTTTCACCCCCAACTGCTACTTATTTACAGTTAGATTAATTTGTTCCTTGTCTCTATATTAATATTTGAACTCATCCTTGGTATTCTTTTGTAAGTCATCATTCCTCATATCAAATTCATCTTCAAATTTACATAATATATATAGTTTCCTGAAGTCCTTGTAAGCAAAGCAGAACCCTTTTAGGAATCTCTCTTCACACAAGGCAGCCTCATAACTCAGTGATATATGATGCATAGTGTCATTTAGCAAAGGTTCATGTTGTTGAACCTTTGTAAACTCAAATTAATAACTCTATTAATCTCTACGATATGACTATATCATATCTTTGATTTTTTCAGATGTAAGAATTAGGTAGAGAAAAGAAAAAGAAATGGGCTTGATGATCACAACCCTCATTCTACCATGCCTGGGGGCAACAAAAACATTACAGTTTAAGCTGAGATCTCAAGTACATCTATGTAGACTTAAGAAGAGACTGTGTATTTCTGTTTCCAAAACCCAGACCAGAAAAAAGGCCTAACGTTTCTTTTCTTGTAGGCATGTGCTGAGTTTCCCACCTTCATTAGGTAGGAAACTTCCTTCAGGACAGTTTCACAATTAGGCTTTCTCTCTTACTGGTATTAATAACATAACATATAGAGAGAGATCTATTCACAGCTTGCCTGGTTTGGAGATATTAATTGCATTGCAGGCTTCAGGTGTTTAGCAATACTAGTAGACACTAGTCTGCTAGTCATTTGCCTCTGGGTTTCCCAATAGCAATTAGCAACATATTTAAATGGCAAATGTACATAGTGACAGTCAAATCATAAGAAAAACAAACGGAGTCTCCTGTTTTAGTTCTGTAATTTCTGTTACGTTAATGCAACGTAAGCTACATTTAAGTAGGATTAGATTTACATAGTTAAAATCAGAAAGCTGGAAAATGAAAAGAATTAAGATTTTATGAGGAATATTAATTCTATCTTAATAAAAATTCTGTTCATTTTATGTTATATGATTTACAACAAAGGTCTAAGCCCTGCTCCTAAATTCGGCAAATATCAAAAGATCGACTCTTGAATGACAACAAATGTCGAGGCTATAATATCAATCTATTTTATGCCAGTTCTAGGACCACTTTTGTTTAATCAAAGTTAAAAAATGAAACAAACATTGACAAATAAATGGAAATTTTCAAAAAAAGAAGTGCAAAATTAAAATATGAGATTACATTTCTTGCTCTTTTTTAGGTGTTTTATCCTTTAATCTAACATAATGATGATATTATGCATTTGGATCTAAGACCATATACATGTTCAGTTTAAAACTGACTGCAAAATAGATTATCTGGCATTAATAAGTATTTAAATGTTTAAGTTATACAGAAGACTTTCTTTTAACACTCTCCAATTACTGTATCAATCAGCATGTATTGGAATGATTGAATATCTGAAGGCTCCACCTGACAGTTTAGTTCAAAAATGAATAGCATCTGTTCATTGTCATTACAGTTTGTCTGGATCCTGCCCAAAGGAAGCATTTCCAACATTTGGATGGAAAACATGGAGAGTGGAGAAGCAGACAGTGTATTTTGCATTATGCATCTTACTTATATGTGTGAAATGGCATCTTTTTCTCAGATATGTGCAGATAGGATGTAAATTTACCCCCAAAGCTGAAAAATGAAAAATGCAAATGCAATAGACCCTTCTGAAATTGCATGACGATATCTCATATTTTAACATTTTAAGCAGGTTAAAAATTAGGATTTATATTAGAAATAGCTAGCCTTATGTTGAACAGACATAAGGTCTAAAAATTAATTTCAAGCAGCACATTTATTAGCTAATTTAAATACTAATAAGCAGATAGCCACCAAACGGTTACACTTTTGACCCTTAATGAACCCAAAAAAACGTATCTTTCCAGTTGGGTAGTAGTCATGTAATTTTAAGAGCTTGCCATTCTGCATTGTCTATATTGCAGCTACACTTAAACCTCTTCACAGCCTTCAGAAGCACATCTTAAATGTGTGCTTTATAATCCATTAGAGGAATGAAAGTACCATTTTTATGCATGTAAAATATCATTCCAAGTTGCAGGTTTACAAAATAACTTAAATCCTACATGATTTTGAAAATAAGAGACCTGGTACTTATTTCTAGGAAAAACTTATGCATAGATGTAAGTCAAAATTTGGTTGATATATTCATAGCTGCCAAGCAGTGCATATCCAATTGCTGTGAACTATGCTGAAAATTTTTCCGGGGAATCTGAAAGGCATAATCTGAAAGGCCCAAGGTTGTAAAAATAGCCACAAGCTAATTACACACTTAAGACTACTGGGCAATCCAAATCCAAATGCAGAGCATACTAATACAATAAAAAACATACTAACGGTTTAACTGACTACAAACAGAAGTTAGCTTGTTTTTTGTAGAAGACTGTCCTTCTCCAGGGCCTTAGTCTGAATTGATGTGTCTGGAATACAAGAAGAGAATGATTTGATATTCTGCAGACCATCTAGACCTCCCAGCTACTGATTTGAACAGTAATTTATCTTACCTTGTAGATATTTAAGCCTGAGACAATTACCATTGCCTTTCCTCATTATAAAAAGAGTTAAGAACTTCTGGAACATTCATCTTAAAGTATGTCAGCTGCATATAAAAATGAGTAATTTGTTTCACAATCTATAAAAGATGACTATAGCAACTATCTCAGATGAGAGAGCTGTAGCTAAATCCCACTGTAGCTAAATCCCACCCACTATATATTGCAATGTAGTGTCCTTGTGCATACGTGATCATTTGTGTTAGCACTGTAATTTCAATGTGGGATACATCAATCCTACCACTTTTTGAACTGCTAACACTGACAGGTTAGATTCTCTGTCAAGCTGGAGAGCTTGATGTGGAGAGTAGATCAAGATGACCTTCCTCAGTACTCTTCTTTACCATTTTCCACTTTCTTTTCCTGTTCCAGAAAAGCTACAAAGTACCCCATGGAATTGGGTAAGTTAAGAAGAACTAGAAAACAACTCTTAAAACTAGTGGATAGATAAAGAACTGTTATGAAGAAAAGCAGTTAGCATATAGTTAGCATATTAATGCTGTAGATTTTTTGATGAGTGTCACAGACCCAAAGAAGACACCATGTAAATTATTGTGTTGTGTATAGTTATATATATTTGAATGAATAGTACATGTATAATTCATAAATTATGATATATCACTCATGTGGGAGTCAGATAATCCTAATCTATAGATTTCTTAATTCCTCAGTTGTTCAGAGATACATGGAATTTCATTTTCAGAGAGCATATGCCAGTATTACATTTGCAGCAATTACATTTATATGTTTTGCTCCTGCTGCTATAATTTCTAAATATTGTATAGATCATTTAAATCTCATTGAGAAGCACTTGAGGATTCAGTGTCATCAGAGATATGAAATCTGTTACTTAAAACCAGTTCTACTCTAGGGGAGCTTTAGGGACTAAATGCCAATCAGCAGTTGGAGTACATTAAGTGCACCCTTGGAGTCCATCCTTCAAGTTTAGTTTAAAGGAATCCAGTTCTCAGAATACAGGAAGTGCTTTGATCTGCAAACAATAGTATGTTAAGTGGCAATTATCAGATTTGCTTTGCATGTGTGTTCCTGACCTTAATTAAAACATTCATATAGATGTGCAGATGCTACTTGTTTGGCAGAATGTCTCGTGGACATTAAAGATGCCACTAACCTATAGTATTAGGTTACTCAGTATATTTGAAAATCCAGGGTTGCACTTTTCAAAAGACTTAATTTTACATAGGCTGTTTCCATAGCACAAGTTTAAAAATAACAGTAGTATAGTGGAAGTGATATGAGCCTTCCCACTGAATCTACACTCCACTTTTTTGCAGGAATTATTATATGTAGTGTAATTTGTTGTGCATTGATTTTCTGCTGTAGTCAAAATTATATTAATTACTGTCACCTATATTACTCAGTGTCACATTTGAGCTTCATATGCTGCCTGTATGCAGAATCACCTGTCTCCTTAGGTGCCTGTGCTCTGTTGACTGACTAAATAATGTGCCATCACATCAACCTATTGCTTCTTTCGTGAATTTCCACTTGCCAGTGGTTGTATTCTAGCTCTGAATGTTAAACAAGTTGCATGCAGAGTTGATGTACTGTTCACCATATGTGCAACAACTTCTTGTCTTGCAGTCAATGGTTTCATTATTTTCCATCTTTACCTCAAGTGTTGTGCTCAATGACTAGGTCTGAAAGTGATAATTACTTCCCCACTGATGAGACAAACTGATTTACATATTTATCAAGGGGAAATTGGATGGCTCTGAGCATACCACAGAAACATTTGCATATTTATAACCTGAAATGTGCAAAACCTAAAATTAAGATATGGATGTCTTGGTCTTAGTTACTAAGCTTGTTTTTTATACAAAGGTTTTAGTCATTGGATTTTTGTAATCAGATCAGTGCATTAAAGAGTCAATGGTTCTGAAAAATAGAGGGAGGTGGTGACTGTATAGCTGAATGGCATCAATACCTGCTCTGCAAGAAATGTTGGCCTCCAGGTGCGTATGCATATAGGTATAATTTCTAGAAGTTGATGCACATATTCATAACATTCCTTAGGTTGCCAGTAGCAGAACTAAACCCCCACAGTCGAAGACAAGTTAATCGTGTTCTGGTTAGCAATATTAACAAAAAGTAGTAGAAATATCAGCAGGTAATACTGAAATTGAGAGATTAGCCAAAAATAATATGTCTCCTCTAGGCAGCTAGAGATGCGATAGCTCATCTTCCTAAATTACTCTTTGCCTCCTACTTGTCTCAGGATTCCTCCAATCTTCCAGGTACAATAGTGTCATGTGAAAGGCTTCTGGAATGGGTTAAGAAGGTTTTATTTTTTGGAACTCCCTTTATCATCCATGTCATGTCCATCAATGTTCTGTTAGAACTGCTTAACATTAACACCTGCCTTCAGAATCCTGTTGTTTCTTTGAGTCAGGCAAAGTGAGTATTCTAAGTGAGAACAGAGAGACTATTGTGTCCTGATACCTAGATTAGAAAGAGGTTTTCTAGATTCTAGAGTTTTTTCTCAATATTTTCAGCAAGACTCATTTTTTTTTTAAGTTAGTGCTTACTTTTAACATTTCTCTTACTGATTTCAAATGACAATAAGCTAATCTATTAAACAAAAACATTATTTCATATGCTTGCTTGCTTAACTCTGTGAAGAAATTTCTAAGTTGCTAACACATTTGTAAACTTCATTGTTTATCCATGTTTTTGCCTTTTTTTCTCAAATGAATTTCCATAGTTTACAATCCCTATCTCCTAACCTGGACGAATATAGAGTGAATCTTATGTAGTTCAAAACCTCAGAAACTCTATTCAGCAAAAGAAAGGCTTATTCCCTTAGCATTTATATTGTGTTCAACAAGTTGAATAACGTTCATTTTGCTGTTTCCTCCCAAAGAATGCAGTCACTCCTCACTGCTCCTCAGTTGTCACATGGCTGACACTATACAAATTGGCAACGTCACTTTAAGAGAGAAAGAATTCTTTATAATTTCACATAGCGAGGTTGAGGAACAAGAGGACAGCAGAATGTTGACAGTTGCATATTTTGGAGGGATCTTTACCTAAACCATCTTAATGCTCTCATTTATATATATACATATATAAAGTTGCAAAGACAAGGGAAGTGTTGAGTGATCTCATTCCTTTGTTTTCTTCTCTGTTACCACCTAAGTTTGGGCTAGGTTGGATATACATTACCAGAATGGCAAAATGTGGAAATTTGATCTTCAATTCTAATTGCTCAATAGTTTTAGAAGTTATACAGGTCCGTCAGTATTAAATTGACTTTGCTTTTCATGTTACATTTCAAAATCTGTTTTGTTTAAATCAGAAAAAAAAAAAAGTGAACAGTGGCACCCATAGACATCAGTACTGCTGTTCATTTTTTAGTGTATAGCTTTCAAGTAAATCTTTTCAGTAAAGAGTCGTTCCATTTTATTATTAGTTTTAGGCACTGGGGATAACAAACCCTTATTGCTTTAACAGAGCCATTTTCTTTGTGTTTTGGCTTATTCCTTTTACAGATTGATAAAATGTATTAGCTCTTTGCTTCCACAAAGTCCTTTTAATGTTTTATTGCTTCCTGATACCAGAAATGGTTTTGAAGAGGAGGTTAAGCCAGATGAAGGCCCATGGAAGAGCAAATAACATATGATGCACTTCAAGTCATAATTTATGGGTGATGCAATACAGTTCTGCCATCTTCTCTTACTGAGACTCCTTTTTTTTTTTTTTTTTCAATATGCTGTTAAAAAGAGCTAAAGCTTCTGCTGTTGTATATCCAAAACTTTGTGTGGGATTCTTCTTACCTTCCCTGATGTCTAATATAAAGGTATCTATTTTTGAACAAGTTGCCTATCTTTTCTACCAACAGATTAGAAAGAAAGGCCATTTCACAGTTGTGATTAATCCCATCCAAGGGTGCACAGCTACAGTAGGTTAGATTAATCTCCCTGTTTATTGACTGGTATTTCCTTGGAATAGTTGTTTATCAAACAGCTTAACTCTGAAGTCTCACTGAAATCTGTAGACATAGCAATAATGGAAGAGTTAAGGAAAAAAAAGTTTCATCTACTATTAAAAAAAAACAGGAAAAAAATGTATTTTGCTGGTTTTGTAGTATTTGCTTTCAAAATTGATATAGTACTCAGTGTGTGAGTTGTATCTGTTCACAGAGATCCACAATACATTATTTGTATTTTTCTTCTGTTTAGTTACCATTTAGAAATGCTAATATGTTAATATATTGCTTGTGCTAACGGTATCCACATCATTCAAATGCACTTTAATAGGCCTTATCGCGTGGTAGCACACACTTTATTGCTTATTTATACAGTGTTCATTCTAAAAGGTGTCAGTGTTGAAAATAGAAGTCTTGCTTCATTTCTGTGACTGCATTGTATGTCCATTCTCTGATAGCAGTGTGTCATTTGAATTACCACCATATTTACAGAAAAAAAATGTTGCTAAAATAAGTTGTCATTTATTAATTAGCCCTTATGTAGCTGCACCACCTTCTGTTAAAAAATAAAATAAAATAAAATAAAATAAAATAAAATAAAATAAAATAAAATAAAATAAAATAAAATGAAATTTTGCCACTGACATCAACAGGCTTTGGATGAGACTGTCTATGCATCTTTTTGTTTTTCTGAAACAGGTACTCTTTGAATGTTAGAATTATTCATTCTTTCTTGGGCTGAGTCAACCTACTCCACTTTGTTTCAAAAAAAAAAAAAAAGATAATAATGACTTTTACTTAAGTAATTGTGATAGGGTGAGAAATTTTTCATTGCTTCTGTTTTTTTACCAGATTAGTTAAGAAATCAAAATAGTCACTATGAAATGACAGCAGATGTCCTTGATCACTAGAAACATTGATGGTCTTTTGTCATATGTTTATTTAATATGATGTATTGTAAGTGGGATTGTTTTATTTTCATTTTATTTTACATGCTAGATGCATTAAAAATTCCAAGTTAATCAATGAAAACTGTGCATAAGATGGCCATATCATTAAATATTTATTTATTTGTACAATATCATTATTTTTAAAATCAGAGCACCATAAAATTATATATCCCTCCTCCCCCCAATTCTGGGGATTGATATCCTACCTTGCCTATACGCTCCATTTTTTTCTCACTATTGCCATCTTCCCAAGAGACATCATTGCCACTTAGTAAGTATAGTGTCCAAACAATTTCATAAGCCAGTGATAAATTGCCTCTTTCTCGATTGGCACTTAGTCCACCTTCAAATGCAAGCAAATGACTTGCCAGATGGGTATGCATGAGCTTTTACCCAAATTTCCCTCAAACTCAACAGCTTTAAAATGTCAGCCTTTGAAACAGATTTTCCTCAGCTCTGTTGGGAAATTTTAACTCCCACAAGGCTTCAAAATTTAGATAAACAAATTCTCCTACTCTTAAATTTCTTATTTGCTCCTAGTTTACAAACTAGAACAATAAGTAACACTTAACTGCTGACATTCCCTTACCCAGTCATTTGAGCTGATAAGAAATGAAGGCGGTCAACCTTTTTTTTTTAGAAAAGCAATTTTCAAATACCATAGCATTAGTAGACAAGTGATTAGAAGCAGGGTGAGATAACTACTCCTTATGCAGAGGAGGAGCATAGCAACTAAAATGATGATCGGAAAATTGTTGAAGAAAGCTACTTCTTTATGAAAGAGGCTCTGTATTTCCAAGTTCTTATCCTGTTTGACACCGTAATTATGCATCAGCTGATGAATTAATTCTTAGTGGACAGATGAACAAATCAAAATTAGTATTCAAATTGGACCATCCTTGGATTTTTAAGTAAAAAGGATAAAGAAAAAAATGGTTGTGAAGACAGAATTATTTTTATACATTCTGGGATATCTGAAGGACATGGTTAAAACTCATTTGGAAGGTGATGTGAGGAAGCACATTCTTATACTTTGGTGAGTTTCCAGGAGCAATAATTTTACATTCCTAATCAGTATAAAATTCACTGGAGCAAGTTACAAAGAGTGGTTTCACTCTCATTCATACAGAAGCTCTCTTAAAAGAATTCAGACTCTCTAAATGGGTTTAAAAGTAATTTATGTGCACTGCAAGGCTCCTCTTCAGTGCCAGAGAAGTGTTAAGGAGCCTTTTGTGCGAATGAAATGTGAGCTTACGGTGCAGTGTCACAGCATATCCATATGGATTCTTCTTTTAAATATGTGCACATGTGTGTCCTTATTACCTTGCACATTCTAAGCTTAGTTGTTGCTTAGTTGTTCATATATGACCAGAAATTAGTGACTGATTACTAGGTTAGATAATGAAATCATGCAGACTTCTAGAGGCATTCCATTCATTAATTCACTTTTCTTTTGGAGAGCTTTATTCTAACATTCACACTGAGATATTTGCCATGCTGCCTCCATAGGTTGCTAGGCAGCAAAGCTTTACCCCCCAGCTTCACCTCCAGATCTGTTCTGCATGCTGTGAGTCTTTCAGATATCCTCAACAGTTTGAATCTTCTTGCTGTGGGGTTTCCTTGATTGAGAACAACTGCTTCCAAAGGTCACTGGCTCTCTGTGGATCAGCCCTTTTCTCTGATGTGCACAAATCTTCTTATTTTTATACTTCCAGAAACCCCGCAGCAATGGAACCATAGTCATGATTGCTATAGACTTTCTGCAGTTGTCCCCTGCTGTATGTTGCATAGTGACACTTGGCAATGTATAATAATATTTTCATGTAAACTAAAAAGTCATAGGGACAAAATATATTTGTACACATCACAGATAACAAAAATAAATAAATAAATAAATAAAAATAAAATCACCCAAAGACATTAAAGCTGTGTTGTTATTGTTTTAGGACAGATTCTGGATGTTCTGGAGAAAAGTAATCTGAACAGCAAAACTCTTGTATACTTTACATCTGACCATGGGGCTCACCTTGAAGAAATCTCTAGTTCTGGAGAAGTCCATGGAGGGTATAATGGCATTTATAAAGGTGAATGTTCTCTGTTGATTTTTAAAGCATATTCTTGAAACTACTTGTTTTTGCTTTAAATGCTTAATATATCTGTGGCTAAAAGTTCTGAACTCCTTTCATCTTAATAATAAGCTTCTCATGACTGCCATTCTGAATCTAAACAAAGGCAAAGCCTTTCCTTTCAAATGTACTGAATATTCTGCACTTCTCTCTGTTGAACTTCTCAGGTTTCCTACTGCCCATTTTGTTCAGATCCCTCCAAATGGCAGCACAGCCTCCCTCTAGGATATGAGCCACTCCTCCCAGTTTTTATCATATGCAAATCTGCAAAAAGGGAAAAAATGTAGAGCCATAAATAGCAAGCAATAACAATAAAGTGATGTTTTCAAATGAAGAGTCTCCATAGCTTTTATCAGTTTATAGCTTTCTGACCCTTAGATTTTAAGGGAGCTACAATAGAAATAGTGAGAATAGAAATGCAACACAAGCAAAACAGGTCATGCCAAAACTGTGAGATTACACACTATCGGATAGATCCCCCTTGGGCTACAGGGTCTAACACCTGAGTAAAACGTGTCCTGTACATATGTGCCTTGCATAACACTTTATGTTGTTAAGAAACCATATGGTTACAGTTTTGTAACTGTAGGCTCAGCCTGAAGTATTTTAGAAGCTCTAAAAAGTATTTGCATTAGAGAATGTCAGACATGAGATACAAGACAAGTGATGACGGGGAGAAAAGAAAACACACACATTAGGGAATGTGTTTTCCTGAGGAGGTTTGATTGAATGGAGTCTTTTCTATTAACCCTTGCAAAATTTGGTATTTATACTTAAAGAAAAAGAACAATTCAATCTATTGGTGTTAGCTGAATTAATGAAAATCTGATTGATAGGGTTAGCTAAGGAAAAAAAATGAGTTATGTAATGGTTTACAGTTGTCACTTAAGCTATGCTGGCAAATACTGCAGTATACTTTGGGAAAGAAAAGAATCAATATATAAGAAACAAAGCTATTGTATTAATAATTATTATTGCATTGAGAAACATTCTTAATGAAATTAAAAAAAAATAAAGACCTATACCATCAGTTTAGTATACTTTCAATCTTTTCTTCCACTCATTCCATCTCCAAGTCATTCCTCAGTTTAATGGGACAGGTATGCTGTGCATCACTTCAAAATGGCAGAAGTGGAAGTGACCAATTAATAATGCAGTTAGCAATTTTAATTTTAATACATAAGGTTTTCTACATATCAACAATCAAGTACAATGAGATGTATTAAATCTTTGTACATCTTTGACTGATCTAATGAAAACCAGGCCTGTGATGTTCTGAAGTCTCAGGCATGGATAGAACAGTTGGCCTAAGAAAAGCGGGTCAGTCTTTACACTGCTTGTGCATTCACAGGGGATTTACTTCATCTGATGAGTAGTCTGCAAAACTGGGAGACAGGCGTATCCTTTTCTCCTTGCCTCTGCTAGATGATCTCAATTACTTACCTTTGTGTGTATGAGCTCTGTATGAATGCAAATATGCGATGAGCCACTTAACCCTCTTGTGAGAGCTGGAGCAGTATATCCTGCAATAATTGGCTCTGTCCTAAATCAAAAGCTCTCAACAGATCTTCATAATTTGAACTCACTAATTTGTCTTGATATCCAGCCAAATCTGTAGCAATAATAAAACCTAAGAAGAGTTTGGAGAGTTAGGCTAGCACCGTAAAACTGAATGCAAAAAAAGAAAAAAAGGGTCATTTTTGTCTGTGGTTTTTACTGCTCTTGATTCTGACTATGGAATAGTCACAATAAATTTGAATATCACTTGAAATTAAAATCTGGAATTAACATAGTGTTTAACTAGTTACTGTCAGCACTGAGCCTGGCTTCTCTCTTCAGTACTCTTTTTGTTCTTCAGAAGATGTTATATAGTAATATGGAAGTGTAAGGATTTCTTTTATTTCCTTTTTTTTTTTTTTTTTCCCCAGTGTCTTTTTCTTTTCTGGCACTTGTTAGGATCCAAAGACTCAATGAATAAAGATCCCTAAGAAGATCTCCTCCTAATCCTAAATAATATGACCTTGGTTTAAGACTTGAACCCTGACAATTTAGAGTCTACAGAGGGCCTTAGCCCTAGCTATTATAACTTTGCCTCTTAAAGAACAGAGCCCACTAAGTCTTTCTAAGGTATTAGCATAATATGACTTCTTTGGCAATGAATTCCATAATATAGATGAGAAGTCTCTTTTAATATTTTCATTGACCATCTTCTTAAAATTCAGTGCTCTTTTCTCGCTGAGGTAGGAATAATAGTTTCCTATATCTTTTTATAAGGTACCTTCTTATACCTTCCCCAGCTAAACTTTGTTTTTTAGACTTTCTGTCTCCATTGTCCCAAACGCCTCATTCAGAAAAAAATTGTCTAGTCACTGTTCACCCTTAATTTCATGTTCTTGTTATTTTTCTCATCAACTGCTTCTAATTGCACAGTATATCCTTTTAAAATGGCTTGACAAATACTGTTTGCAGTATTTGCTGTGAAGTTTCACTATCCATTTTTGCTATTGCATTTTAATATTCTCCATTTCATTCAATATACTGTCTATAATCTTTTTATCTTGTTAATTATAGATGTGTATTAAATATAAGTCTTTACCTAGCTTCTTTTTTCTTAAATGCATAGTTAATTTTATAATATAATAGGACAGTCTTCAATTCTTTTTACCTTGAATGTGCTTTACCTTGCAGACATTTATACTGAATTAGAATTTGCATTCATCCAGCTTGGTATGAAGTCTGTTCTCATACTCCATTCTCACCCTATGTAACTGTGTCCTATCCACGGATTTCTATTCCACAACTTTGTCCTCTTCCAAAATTGAAGTAAATATATTAAAATAGTAAGAGACTTAGTACATAGTAGCATCAAGGTAACTTGCTGTTAACTTTATTTTGCCAAGTGACATACACAAGCTGTTTATTTTATCCTCTTTTTCCTACCCTTTAGTCAGATTTGATTAATGGCAACCTTTTGTATGCTATCCCATGATTAATGCTCAAGAAATTTTTCCTGAAGGTTCTTGTCAAAGACCTTTCAAATATTCAAATCTATATACAGCATCAAAACCAAAAACATAGTAGCTGTTTTCAGTAAGAATTTTTTTTAACAATTCAAGTATCTCTTTCCTGAGTTCCTTAGTGCATGCATGATAATCTAATTTTTCTTGGTTATCTAATTGTTTTAAGTGATCAGTTTCTCTCAGAAAACTGATTCTGACAATCACTGCCTGAGGCTTCATGAACTTAATTCCTGCAACCTGTTTATTAAAAACATATAATTCATTATAACTTAAAACACAAATTATGGCCATATTTATTCTCTTAAAATAAACATTTCCACACTGAAATATGAAACGGATTGTATTTAATTGAACCTCTTCCTAAAAGAGATCATGTTCTTTTTCTTTTAAGAGAGATGGATTGTTGAGACATTGTTTTCTTATTTGATATCCACAGTACCTGCACTGACTTCTTAGGTCTTTTCTGTAGCTTTTTCATTAGTATAACACCTGCAATTTTAATATCTCCATTTGAGCTAATCAGTGGAGCTCTCCTTGGAGAGCTCTTCTACTCTTCTTGGAGTAGAAGTAAAGTTAGGATTTTCTGAACTACTTTGCATATCTACTGTAGGATAAAATGAATAGAATATCAGATGTACCTATTTCTCTCCATGGAATTAACAGAAAATTGAAGATAACTAGTCTGAAGGATTTCTAAATATATTTTGATGAATGTCAACCATTGTATTCTTCTTTGGTAGTCCTGATATGTTGCATCCAATTATACTGTGATCGTTTATATATACCATATATACCATGTATACCATATATACCATACCATATATTGGTATACCATATACCATATATTGGACGCCACTCTGTGCCACATGCTCTAGGTGTCCCTGCTTGAGCAGGGGGATTGGACTGGGTAATCTCTAGAGGTCCCTTCCAACCTCAACCACTCTGTGATTCTGTGATTTATATTTCATTCCTTAATGACTTGTTTC
The DNA here is from genome assembly GCF_000705375.1 of Tinamus guttatus. The sequence continues at coordinate 126,767 of NW_010580919.1, read as the reverse complement.
TTGAATTAGCTTCAGTATGTTATAACATGAGCCTCTCCTTTTTCATACGTCATAGCAGCAACTGCTGAACACATTGACAACATTTGCCTCCTCATGCCATTTCACAACTTTATATGCAGATACTAGAAGCCCTGCCTTGTTGTCACTTGTTGACATTATCTCGCTCTGTTACTTATGAGCTTTTCCGTTGAGTGCTTTTGTATCTCTTGTAATTCCAACTGCCAGTTTCTTTTAGATATGTAGCCAGCTATATATTAATTGTGCCTTGAACCACTAACTTAGGAACACCACCTATCTATGAATTTATGAAGTGTTTAGTGGAAAGGATACAGATCCTGCTTGAGACATTTGGCTGTTACACCTAACTGAATGGGTCATGAGTTCTAAAGCTAATGGATAGGAGGTGAAACATATTCTTTTAACTAAGATATGAGATGAAGTGAAAATGGAACTTTGGGATCATGTTGTGGATGACTGCAGAGAGTTATGTCTGTACTCTGCGGTTCCTGCAGATTTTGTTTTTTTTTTTCAGGAAAGGTGAACATAGACTATTATTAAATATGAGACTGAAAAGTGCATCTACTCAGACACATAGATGACCAAATATGAAAATACAGCCTGAGGTGTTTTATCCTCTTTTAAAAACATTATTAGAAGAAAATTAAGAGAATAAAAGTAATACGTAGCTATGCTGTCTACGGGTTGCAGACATACAGACACCCAAATTGCTGCTTTTTCTCTGTTTCAGCCTTGTGAGGTCCAAGCAAAAGACAAAAATAATTAGCCAGATCTCAACACATAGCAGGATTTTATCATTAAATAATAACCTTTTGCAGAATTTTTATTTGCCTTCTAGTTTTTTTACCTAATGTTCCAAGTATTTCTTTGAAATCATGGGTTATTTTTCAAAGGAAAAAAGAAGTCAGAGAACTAGAACAATAATCATATCATGGTTAATTAAATGGTTAAACAATTAAACAGCTGTAGTGATGTCATTAGTCAGTTTTAAGAGAGATGAAGGTAAGAGAAGACAGTCTCCCACACCGGCCTTTCATTCCTGCCCTAGTTCCCTGATATTCCTAACTAAGAGATATCCAAGAATTATCCTCTAGTTAGTCTTCCAAAGGAAAACAGCTTCTTTGGAGACATAAGCAAGGCAAAAGCCCTGCTGTGGAGTCCATTTTGCTTTTTGTACTTCACAGTAGGAACACAGATTTCGTTGTGTGCTCCCTCTGCTCCTGCATAATGCGGAAGTTTTCTGCTGGTATACTGTCGTGACTCAGGAAAAATGTAATGTCAACCTAGGAACTGTGAAAATGATCCAATATCTGGTTTTAAGAAATGGACCACATGAGGGAATGGGATTCACCATTTACCTTAAAATTACTATCTTCCAATTGCACAGGACAGAGAGCAATGCAACACTAAAGACAGAATTTATTTAAACGATCCAATCATCTGGACCACACTATTACTTGGTAGAGACAGATGTACACAAATAAAAATAACTCCACACTTAATGCTACCTATAGTTTATATCAGCTCTTTGAGTTTTCTGCTTGTCTGTATTATCCTGCCAACATCTGTGAGAAATTTGCACAGAACAGGGATCCAGCTGATTAATTAATCCTCTCCCTGGACTAATTTTTCACAACAAAAGCATCTTAGTTTGAGGATATCTGTACTTGTATAGCCTTATACTTTTCTGCGAGTTTTATTCAAACTAAAATGTCACCCCCTCAATAGCATTTTCTGTGATCTATAACACTGTTCTGATACTAACCTCGACACATGTCTACTGGGTAATGCATAATACTTGCCTAACTTTTTTAATGCTAATGACTGTTGTACATGGATAGGTAGAGTCATAATTTCTACAGAAGACACACAGGGTCTCTTGACATCTGCCCGGGACTTTAGCTAACAGTATTAACAACTAATTACTGCTGGTTGAACACTTCTGTCTACTAGGTGATGTGAATTTCAAACCTCACTGAATAACACCGTTACAGAATTAAATCTGAATTTTGTTTAGATATTTGTATTGAAAATCACATTTTTAAAAAGAATGAGGACAAAAATAATATATTCAGTCCATTGCTTACTTAAAGAATAGGCATGATAGATAGTACACAAATGCTTCATGGTGAGACTGGAATTGCATTGAATGCTATGACAGGAATCAGTTCTTAAGACTGCTGTAAAAGGCTGATGGTCTTGTTGAAATCTGAACTTGGCAGTGCTTTCCAACAGCAATATAAGCAAGGATTTCTATAATAAAAAGCCTTAGTTTTCTAATATCAGACAACATAATTATGCATGCCTGACTAGTCCATATTATAAATTCTGATAAAAATCATTAAAAGGTAAGCAAAGAATCATAAGCTAAAGGTTTTTCAGCCACAAAACTGTGTATATAATGGATAAAGATCTATACAAAATATGGTAGTCTGCAAGAAGCTGCCTCTTAACCTTATGAACTGTTTCTGTCAAGTGAAAAACCTGTAGCAAGCAGGAGAAAAAAAAAAAAGTCCATTCTGAATCCCAACTCTGAAACAGAAAAGATCGTGAAAGAATTGGAAAGTAAGACAATATACATGGAAAGGCCAAGGCTTGACACTGATGAGATTCCAATGTGTGTAGTTCTTTGAAGATCTAAGGAGCAAAGGAGACAGAACTATTTAAGTATTTTGTTGTAATATTTTGTTCTTTTATGTCTTTTTACTTGAAAAGGGATGGTACAGGAAAAACAGGCTCATAATGTTGTGGGGTTTTTTTGTTTGTTTGTTTGCTTGCTTTTTGAGACAGGAGTTGCTGTTGGATTCAGTTTGTGGCAGGAGTTCAATGCGGTTTTCCCTTCTTTCAAACATATATGTGAAAGAGTCTCAAAGTGCCCGGCCCAAAGCTAGGCCTAACCACATCCCCAAACCCTTCTTTTTCCTAGATTTTTTTCACAAGTGTATTAAGTTTTAAAAGAACCTGGAGTGCTCTACAAAATCACATTACTGTACAGACATTAATTACAGCATTTACAATAGTTTTCATACAGAGTTGTGTCAATCACATATTAAGTAACAGTGGAGAACTTGTCAATATGATAAACATCCTTCTCCAAAACATCTGGAGGACCGGGCAGTGATGGATATTGTAGAAGAAAAAGAATTGGTTGCAAATTAATTTTGAATGCAATTAGCTGATAATGCTTTTGATACAACTCTGTTGGTTTAGAAATAGAAAAGATCTTCATAAAATATATCATCATCGTAGCAGATTTCTTCCTTATGCATTTAATTAGAGTTCAGTAGCATAATTAAAATAATCTCCTTTTTCTTTCCATTTTTTAAATCTTTAAGCATTATTTTTAATAAAATATCATATATATCTTTTTGGGGTCATACCGCATATTTCTGGCAATACCAAGAGTTATTTTTCATTCCTGGTTTTAGTCAAATATGCTTATATGTGTCACACATTATGTAGATCAAATTTGCATATTAATCTTCCTCCAAGATAGCTAATATTGTTTGCAAACTAAATATACTTTGTTAGCTCTGTTTAATGTCTTTTAGGTCACTTGCTTGAGAATGATACTGACTGTACATGCAAAGTCTAGATTGGTAAGCCTACCTAATTTAAAAAATACATTTAATGATTCTAGATAGGTAACATGCTTAGTATTCGTAAATGGAGGGGAAATCTTTGAGGGGAATTTATTTTTAAGAAGAAAGCAGTAATTTTCACTTTCATCATTCAGGTGGCAAGTCAACAAACTGGGAAGGAGGTATTCGTGTGCCAGGCCTTCTCCTTTGGCCTGGAGTGATAGAGGCCAGTACCTATATTGATGAACCAACAAGTAACATGGATATATTCCCTACTGTCATCAAACTTGCAGGAGCAGAGTTACCCTCCGACAGGTATTGTCTGTAATTGTCTGTGTTCTGTAGAAAGTTTGATGATCATTTTTTACATTCTGATCATTAAAAGAGATGTGAACATGAATAGAAAAACTAGATTTTAATTATAATTATTTTCTGCTTGTAATAGTATGTTGTCTCTCATATTGACATTCTGTTACATTTTATAGGAACACTGTATGTAATAGAGCTGAATCTTCAGACAGGCCTTTTGACTAAATCATATCACTTACTCAATTTGGTGTTTTTATTTTCTTCATGTAATGTAAAACCTTAAAAGTTTTTTCTTCTATATCTCTTCATCAATCCTTACTCCAACTTCTTTTCCATTCCTCGATGTAATACTAAAATCGTGAGCTAAGGGGATAGTGCAACTAAAAGACAAATGCTAAACCTGGGCATCATGGCAAGATAAGCAGCGATTAAGATATATATATATATATATCTTCTTCATTCTCAGGTTCTCTCCTATGAATACAAATGCAAAAATCCTTAAAATTAGATATTAGCAGCCATTGAATATTGTACGGAGCACTATTACCAGTATATATTGTATATTAGAGATTACTAATCTTTGCTTTCTCCTTACTCTTGCATATTGATACCACTACCTGTTGCAGGAGACATCAAGGGGATGAAAGTATACCATCAAAAAGAACATACTGCCAAATGGCCTAAAATTATTTATTGAAATTAACATATCAAAAATATACTATTCTGCACGAGTGAGCATTTTAGAAACTACCAAGTATAAATTATTTTAAACTTTATGAGTTAAACCTTAGTGTTATGGTCAAACTTTTACATTATACCAAGGCACATAAAAATGCTAGCTAGGTTTTTTGCTAGGATTTATTCTGACTACCAAGAAGCAAATTAATTCCTTACAGAGTTTCTTACAGTCTAATAAGAAAACTCACTAGTTTTTAAAATTTATAAGGTGCTATATTGACATTTGCATGACTTTTGTTTTAGCTTGTTAAGGAGCTTCCCAGACTCAATAACAAATTATCTTAAGTCTCACCTAAACTTCTGCAATCCAAGTCTAATATCTGAAGAAATCTGCCATGGTGTATAAGCTTTGAACACACCTACTACTCACAGTTTTTGAGCAGAAAGCATCAAGAATCCCTGAAAAAAACAGTGGGAAGCTGATGATGATTCATTGAATGTCTAAAGGAAATGGCAGGGCAAGACAAGGGTAGGACATGAAAAAATAGTCAGGCTTGAGCTTGTAGGGGCAAGCAGTAAGTCAATCAGACCTAAGCAGTTCAGATAGTCCTTAATGTGGCAGATGTTGTGCACTTTATTTTCATATTCCTTGAGTGAAGGCTAAGCACTGTTGTTTTATTTTGATCTCAATAAAAATCCCAATCTTGTGTAACCTTCACCTACAAGTTGTTCCACTCTGATTCTTCTGTGTAGACTAGGTGCTGTAATCACTGCTTCAGTGTAGATCAGAGTGGCTTGTCATGGACTATCCTGAAGCATCTTTTATCTAGCAGCTCAATCATGCCTTACCATGCCACTGAATTCTTCTTGTGAAATAACAGAAACAATTAGGGCTAGGATTTAATTAATGGAAGGGGAAGTGAAAGAGGGAAGGAGGAGGTATGCCTTGTTAAAGATGAAAAATCGGTCATCAGAAAAAAAACAAAACAAAAACTCCCTCAGATATTCCTCCTTCTCCCCACCTCTCGGCCCCATAATTAGCAAATGTGGAAAGGCAGAAATACTGAAAACATATTACTGGAAACATCCCTCTCCTCATCAAGAGGCTGAAGAAGAGAAGGCGTGCAATAGGCATGCAACTGTCCTGCTTTCGGTGTGATAGTGACTAAGGTTATAGGAGTGAGAAAAAGTGCATTATCCAGGCAACAGAACACGCACATTTAAAGTGGGAAAGTTCCTAATTTAATTGGACCTGCAGGCAAGAATCAATCCTAAAAATATAATCAGAAATCAGAATTACTAGACAACAGTGTAATAGATATATCAGCATGTTTTCCTGCCCATCCTTTGAGAAAAGGGCTACTCATAATAATGTTGCTGCATCTACTTGCTGCCAATATACCTGGTTTATGGCTTAAAAAAGTAAAGGTAGTACGTGTCCTACAATGTTTTTAAACATTAGTTACAGTAATGTGAAAAGATTTTCATGTTGTAATGTAAATTAACAAAGATATTTAAGAGTTTAAGCATTTCTACAATATTTATACAAGACATTGCTCAAAATTCTTAAAAAATAACCCGTGGATACATAAAATCAGGAAAAAGAAATTTTCTCTAATTTTTGTAAAATCTTGTAAAATGTCTTACAAAACTAATAATTCAAACAATGTGAAAGTTGTAGATTCCAATTTTCTCTCCTGTCAATTAATTCCAACTATTCAATGATTTAATTAATGAAGACATTTATGGTGTCTATTATGTTGTGCCCTGCTTATTTTGTAACTTCATTTTAATGCAAATTGACTGATTCCTTCAGGACATAATCATGAGTTCCAGCAGCAGTTAGAGAATTTCACACATGCACGTGCATGTATATACATATATATATATTTGTGGGCATATAAAATAAATACATGTGTGTATATATATGTATATGATATATATGTATGAATAGATATAATTTATAAACATGTATTTCAAACATAGTTCATTTCATTTGTGAAAGAACTAAGTCTGTGTTAATTTTGACATCCATAGTTTACTGGATAGAGTTCTTACTGTTACTTCAGAGGACACTAACACAGCACAGTAGAGATCTCTCCTTAGAGTTACTTTGACTAGACTACTCCCAAACTGCTGGAGCAGGTGTACGTGTCTGGTCACTTTTACAGCAAAAGCAGAGAAAAAAGGAATGAGGAAGCAATCATTGCTAATGGCAAAATTTAAAATTAATGTTTCTTTAAATAATGTAGAAACCAAAGGAGAAGAGTGCCTGAAGGCTTTTATCCAAATTGACCAACTGGAGGTGGCCCATCAGAGGAAGATTTACTTTTTTAAGAAGTGAAAATGCATAGTTATAATATTGACTCGGTGGGGAAAAGTTTGGGTTGTTCTTCTGACTCTGAAATGCTTTCTTAAACAGAATTATTGATGGACATGATCTGATGCCCTTGCTTCAAGGAAAAATTATCCAATCCAAGCATGAATTTCTCTTCCATTACTGTAATGCATATTTAAATGCAGTACGCTGGCATCCAAGAAACAGTAAGTAAATTTGGTGTTTGCATTTTAAATATTTCATATAATTTTTATTGCAGCTTGAAAAGTATTAGGAAAAATCCTTGGGCTAAAGTAACAAATAAATTGTTTAAATCAAATCATCTCCACTTCTTTTTCACTTTCTATTTCGTAGAACACACCTATTTATAGAGTTAATTTGCTTCTTGACATTAATTTGCTGAAGCACATTGATGTTGCCTACCAACATAGTACTGATTATCTGAAATTATTATTTTTTAAATAGCGTTGGATAGAAACTTTACCCACTGATTCACTTCTGTTTAACCAACAGCTTACAGATTCTGGGAGCAATTAACTCAGTCATTTATTTCAGAATATCGCAAGGATTTTGCCTAGCAATAAAGAACTATGGCAAAAGTTAATTCCTGTACTTATACAGGAATACAAGTAAGTAGGTGGATGAGGCCATATCCGCTAATGGTACACTAGAAAGCTGGATAGCTGTACAGCTTTCACTTAATGTCAGCATTCTAATATTATTTGCCAGCATCCAGAAGCGGCTGTGGCATCTCTCATTTTCTATTTGCCTCTTGCCAGTGATGGTAGGCAGGAAAGTAGCATGCAATTCACAACAGACCTCCAGAACCAGACAGTTAATACTCATAAGGATAATACTCTTAAAGAGGTATTCATTATGTAAGAAGAAATATTAGTGAAAAGAAAACATCGAAGGAATCTTTGTCTCTTGTGTGTGTGCAGTGCTTGATCTTTTAGAATAGGAAAGGCCTGTGCTTTTCTTCATCTGTGGTTAGAAGACACTAGAGGATACAATCTTTGAATCATAAAGGAGAAAGAGTCAGGAAAAGATAAAAGAGAACGTGTACAGCTGCTAAGGAAAAAGTGATTTATTCATTAGCTAGGGTACAATACATTCTGAATAAAGGGAGAAAGTTTTCATAAATACATTTTCTTACTGTTATTTTTTTTTCTGAGAAGTCATAGCTCATACGACTGCTTCAGCTTGTGTACTCCACTTTCTTCCCAAGATACTCAAGCTTTAATCCTACTGAAGAAGGCATATACCAGTGGAGTGAGAAGGAAGCAAAAGTTTCCTCAGTAACTTTATCTTTGCCATTGCTACCATGCTTCTGTCTGAAAAGCCTTTGCTTTGGTTCATTTTTGAAAACCCTTAGGTTATATAATTTAAAACAGATACCTTTAGTGCATAAGTCTAGTGTATAAAACTTGCACATCTTTCCCTGGGTTGCATGCTTTTCAAAAAGGAGCGCTTCTCATATCATCCAGGAAAGTTCATAAACTTCAAAGTGAACATTTATCACTGTTCAGTAATTTAAAAGTTATATATTCAGAGGCTGAGCATTTCTCATAACTAAATCAATAGACACCTTCATTAAAACATAACAAATCAATGGACATCTTCATTAAAACATTTCTGTTAGCTCAGTAACTACGTTAATTACTTGGAAGGAACATTTAGATGATATATGCCACATAATGCTCTTCTCAACTAGCTTCTTAAAATTTAGGTCTTATATATAGAGAGAGACTATAGAGACTTCACAGAATCTCAGAATGGTTGAGGTTGGATGGGACCTCTAGAGATCATCTACTCCAACCCCCCTGCTCAGGTATGATCACCTAGAGCATGTAGTACAGAGCCACACAAAGGCTCTGTGAACATCTCCAGAGAAGGAGACTCCACCACCTCTCTGGGCAGCCTCTTCTAGGGCTCTGACATCCTCACAGTAGAGAATTTCCTTCTACAGAGTTGAAACTTCCTGTATTTCAGTTTTTACTCTTGTCCTATCACTGGCCACCACAGAGAGGAGTTTGGTCCCATCCCCTTTAAATTCTTCCCTCAAGTATTTATACATATTGGTAAAATCCCCTCATCCCTTGAGGAGAAGAATCTCTCTTTTTTTCTGCCTTCCTTCTTTCTCACCTACAGAGAAATCAATGCTATTTTCTTCTTCATCTCACTTAGATTTACTTACAATTTCCTTAATACTAAAATTGTTCGAATATGATGATTATTCTTCATAGCCTGAATGAAAAAGGAATGAAATATCAAATCATTTATTTGCTCATAAATCATGTCTCTGTCATGGATATGTACATGCTGTCTCTTTCTATCAGTGCCTTGGAAATGATCAAGACATACAGTCAAAGTCTTTGAAGTATGGTCTCATTTATGAAACCTTATAAATATGTGTAATTTGTTTATCTATTATTTATATGGAAAAGACAAAGTGCTAAAACAGCTTCAGCAAAGTGCTGTGATTTCCCATTTATTCATATACATTCTCCAAGCTGCCTGGTGTTCCATACAAGTACTGATATACAAAAATACCACCTGTGTAAAAAAAAATCATTTGCCAAATCATGTGGTACTTTAAATACTTATGTTCTTGAACCAATTTTTGAAACGTTTGACATTTTTAAAAGGCACTCAGTGGTTCCTTGACTGTCTTCAGCTAAGCCACTGAAGGTTTTATGTAATGTTAGTCTGGCCTGATTTAACTCTGATCACATGTTCTTTTGTTAGTGCATGAAGACTTATATTTATGTATTTGATGAAGTCATAACTTAACATAACTGAATACTGGAAACTATAAGGAGCTCCAACTCTAGAACCTATATTTGTAGATAGTAGTATTCAGTATCAGTAATCAGCAGTATTAAAAATGCATTGCTATGACAACTTAATTAAAAGGTAAAAAAAAAATCAGATAAAGAGCAAATCTGCAGTTGAATGGATCTATTGCAACTTTCAGGCTCCATTGATTGTGGGCAAAATTTAAATTTGATAAGTGGGACATATGTTATAATCTTATGTAATGCATATTTTAAATTGTAATGAGATACAGTATGTATTATAAAGAAATACAATTTTTCACAGTAGTTTGGAACTATTAATAAAAACATAATAATTTTTCTGATAAAAGTTACATCAGTTCACATTTTCTTTTTCAAAAATAAATTTAATGATTCAGTTGGAAATATTTTTATTCTAAGAAAGGAAAGGATATAAACATGTAATGCATGTTTGTATTTTTATGAAACTGTTCTATAATTTATGTAAGGTCAAGTAGAACACATTCTTTACTAAGCAGTGAATTAAAAATCACTGAGAGGATTTTAATTCCTCTTTTACATTCTCAGAAATATTTGCTTCTATATGCTAATATTGTCAATGAGAAGGAGCTTTGCTACGGCAAGTTAAATTGAAGAACAATTGACATTAGAACCAAACTAGCTCATCAGGCAAGTATAATGACTTTTTAAAGGATATAGAAGTTTACAGATAAACTTTAGCTGACATAAAAAAATAGTTTCAGCAAGTAAAATTTCCCACATCATCCATAATAAAAATATAGTTACAGAATTAACATTGTTCTTTTCTATGTATCACATAAATTATGAAACAATAAAAGGCTAGGGAGTCTTGAACGAAGAACAAAATACCCTAGTCATAAATGTAGAAATTTGGCACATCAGTAATCAACAGAAGGACTTTAAAAACTTCAGAGAATACATGATAAACATTTTTCAAAAATCTGATAAAACAAATCTAAATAACTCTCATCTGTTAATTTAGCCCCCCCTCTTTTTTTTTCTGTAATTAAACATTTGAGTTGGGAGACATCCAGATAAAGTTTTTGTTCTCAGTTTTAAACATTATGATGCCTCATTTTAAGTGCAGTAATTGCCATAGGCAGAAGAAGTCCAGAAGTGGATCTTCAGTGCTGTTCAGTTCGAGGAAAGCATAATTCAGTTTAAAAGATATTGGTCAAACGGCAAAAATGTGCCAGACCATTCTCTTTGAAAGGCAAGTTTTCAAACAGCTCTGCTTTTAAATAGGTATATGTGTAAGCATAGTTTTGTGGATTTCAGCATAGAAAATATCTACTCTCCATCACTTTAAAAATATGATACATTTTGTGTTTATTTTAAAAAGGAGTGAGTGAATATTCTGTCATGTATTTAATCTTTTAAAATGCAGATCAGCATTTTAAAACAATCAGATCAGTACCATTTTAAAACAATGTCTGCTTTCTACTAATAGAGCCTGTTTTGTGTGATAGAATTAAAATAAAATTAATTCCTGAAAAAAAATTTAAAAAAGGAGATTAAGAAAAGGAATAACTTCCACCTGTGCATGAATTTGAAAAAGGCCTTCAGAACAGTCCTTTTTTCATATCTTAATCTGCTAGTTATTTAATAGGACTAGCAGGTCCTAGGACTTAGAGTACCATTGTTTAGCTTAATTGTTACTTACAGCACTTGGAGTCCTCACAGTTAAAAATGTAAACTAAATTCAGATGCTTAAAGAATGTCCACTTGTGAATACAATGTTGTCCAGAAAGTTTGTGAAGCAGATTAAATCCAGGTAGATGCTGAAAACTGGGATATGTCTATGAAGCCCTGTAGAATTAATCAGAAACTCCTCTTTCACCTTGAAAGGTTTCAGTGTGAAAGTAGGTGAGCCTAGCACTTGTCAGTAGTATATGTAAATGTGTTACTGTGTATAATGACATATTTTGGAATATAAATAATAATAGTATACATACATGTGAAAATTCACACCTTTCTTATTCACCCTTCTGAGAATACGGAAAAAAACATAATCATTAAGATATCCCCAAAGTAATTTACATTTATATTTTTTCTTAAAGTGAAAGTTTTAGAGATATCTCTAAATATTTAATGTTATAGAGATGCTAAATGCTTGTTCTATTTTCTTTAAAATAAGAAAGCTATTTCAGCTTACACTTTCAATAATGCCTCATAGACAGATTTCCCACCCTTTTTCTCCTTACTTTCTTCATAATAGGAGGGTGATTTGCTCATGGTTTGCTTTGCCATAAGGTGAATAAACACTATGGTAGCTTTTGTCAGATATGGTTGTACCAGCAGACCCACCATTAGAACCCGTACCCATGCCTAGCTTTGTCCTATTCTTTTACATCTTCTCCTGGGGATTTTGTTTGTTTGTTTGTTTGTTTTGCTTATTCTGTAGTGAAGAAATTATTTACCCGAAGCTATTACAGATTAGTAAGGATTCACATTGATCCTGAAAATGACAGCAGTCACAGTTACTTGCTTTCATTGCTTAATACAAAGGAAGATAAATTTAGTAGAAATTTGATCCAGGAAAGGACTGTCTCCCTTTTCATAGCATACTTCAATAGGACAAATAATAATACTGTGTGACTATAACTGCTGTCAGGGAACTGTTTTGTTTTCTTACAATGAACTATCTATCTCTTTTTTAATCAAATCTCATCGTACCAACCTCATATTTTTTCTCAGAAGAGAGCAGATGTGAGAGGATGAGAAAGAAAGGAAAAGCATTTGCAGGAATAAGATTTTCCTACTTTTACTTTAAAAAATTAGCTTTCTAGTTAGAAAGAAAAGACTTCTTTAGTTAGAGCACATTTGAAATAGGAAACATTTTTGTTAGAGAGAGCGATTCTCCCAGTGAAAGACTGTGGTAAATGTCCTCTGACATTGACATTATACACACAGTCTTTCAGCGATCACATCACAGTGCTTTTTTCTATAAAAATAGCAACCATAACATACTGCTCTATTGAATACAAGATATCCTGACCTAAATTAGTAATGTTCTTATTGAACAGAGAAAGGTTGACAGGTTTCAATGAGCACATAAAGGCAAAGGCATTTAAAAGAGGTAATTCAATATTATTTAAACTTCAGCATGAATGGCTTTCTGTCAGATAGTATATCATGCACTTGTGACAATAAAAAAGAGAGGAAGGAAAGAAAAACTTACAGCTTTTATTCAGTATACGGCTCAGCTAAGACTTAAAATAGAAGAAAAAAAAGATCTAAGTCAGAACAATCTTGGTGTATTAAAGTTAATGAACTAGTTATAAAGTTATTACTAGTCAAAAGAAACATTAAAAATAATCACTGCATAAAAGAATAGATAAAAACATGTTGCAACTTTCAGAAATGAATTTCAGTTTACCAAGGAACGTGAAGAGTGGGTCTTTAATAATTTCTGCAGCATTGCACTTCCAAAAATATCTTTAGCTCAGTGTTGATTTTGAGCCTGCAGCATTCTACATGTTAAATTCAGAACCTAGCACTGATTCATCCTAATTTCAAAATTGGATTCAAATGACATATGTTGCTTAGGCAGTGTTCTCCAAGGGAAGTATTTACACATGGACACTGGTGTTCTGGAGGCCAGTGTGACTGTCTGCGGACAACATGTACTCTTCTGAACCTACAGTTTAGGTGTTCTCTGAATATAGTTCCTGATTAATATTTTGGAAAGCCAACATATCCAGAAATGTTTCTCACTCCATGTAATGTCCTTAGTCTGAGAAAAACTCATGTGAGTTTCCTGTTGACTTCAGAGCTATGTATTTCATCTCAAAATATGAGAGGACACATAAAGCAATATTTTTCCACTATCTTTTGTTAAAATATCCAAAATTTCTCAAAACTTGAGGAAAAACAAAACACAGACTTTTCTAGTTCTTTGTTTTGTATAAAAGTTATTTCAAACAGAAAGACAGTATTCCAGTAATAAATTGTTTGTAAAGATATTTCAATGAGCTCTCAAATTTATTGTGGAAAGTTCTACTGAATCATTTCTTGTAAATAACTCTTCAGCAATGGATCAGAGGTAATCTATTCAGCAAAATAAAAAGTACAGTGCATTTATGCATTTATTTTTATTGACTCAGCAGTCTCCTAGATGCTGATCTCAAATGCAAGCACATGAGAGACTCACTCACTGACTTCTCTTCAGCATTTTTCAGCATTTAGTTAAAGATCACTGGTGTGTCACTTTCTCTATTATCTTACATCATGAAAAGATGTTCATGGGTCAAAATAAAATAACACTGTCACTAATGCATGTATTTTTGATGCAAAGCCCATAGTATTTGACTGTTTACACTTTCCCCAATAGTTTCTGCTTCATTAAGAATATAATTTAGAAGCAAATCTCATTTTGTAAAGCAAAATAGGTTTATAGCACTGCTAGTAGGAGGGGAAAGGTAGAAATCATAGTGTAGTTGCATTATTAAAATTCAACGGGACATTAAAAAAAAGAACATGATTTTTTTAATACATAGCATTAGCACTAGTGCAATGAAGAAATGCCAAATCTTTTACTATTAGGAGGTAATAGTTCTCCACGTATACCATAAGATAATTCTGTCCTTACCAGATGCATGCAATAATTTTTCATTTACAACCTGTTATCTGTCTGTTGTACATTATTTTTAAGCAATATGAAATGAAGCAAGCTTCTCAATCTCATTTGCTTCAGTAGAGTCTTCAGGATTAACTTAATTTTATTGCCTAAACTCTCTTCAGTGTGCAGGCGAAGTTTTAGTATATAGCTCTGACCTGTCCATACACTTCTGTTCAATGACATGTGGCAATGCAAGCTCAGTCCTAAAAGTTTTATAGCTGCTTTAACATGGATTCATATTCTCAGTGCTAAACCCAGTTTGGTAGCAAGACTTTGTAAGTTGGTCTGTGTACTGCCTGTGTTGTTTTGAATTCTAAACAGCTTTTTAGCTTGAAAACTACTCCCTTTTTTTTTTTTTTTCTGAGACTGCAGCAGGTACATTATAAGAAATCACATTCTTATTGGCTGATTTCTCAATGTCTAATCCTCAGGCTTCATTTTAGTTCCCGTGTTGTATGCAGATTTAAAGTTACAAGTTTCAACTGCAGAGAATTATGCTGATAGTTCTATAATACATAGTGGAAACATGCTTGTAATATTTACAGTTGGCAGTGTTTTTTGATGGACTCCAAAAATGCAATTGCTACTAAATACAATATTCACTGGTAGCAAGAGCCTCTAAGAGCACATACTTGTATGACTCAGAGGTAACTGTAGCCCATGAGAGTTTGAGTCCATTTTCAAAAAGAAGTTTAGAAGGCAAAAGTTAAAGAAAACTCATTTTTTCCAGCCAATATCAATTTCATCAGTTAGGGACATTTTTCTTAGGCTGTGAAGGCATGAGGATACATGTTAAGAATTAGAATAAAAATATATTTCACAGAGGTGAAGAAGGTTTGAAGTGTGCTGCGAGAAGGAAGTCCAGTTTAACAGCTTTGAATTTACTATATAAATGAAAAATCATCTGGAAGCATTCTGCAAAAAACAGTTGGTCAGCATAAAAAGTCCAAAGCTAGAATCAAGAAAATAGAGAGAAGAATAAATGTAGCTGTTGTGTCATGCTGAAGCTTAGAATTTTAATAATTGATTGTTTGTATAATCAAGTAAAAATAGAAACTACATAAAATTGTTTGGTGTCTTGTAGGAAGTGGATCATGATACTTGAAATATGGTGTGTGTATCAAATTCAGTATTGCTGACATTTTTTTATACAAATAAAGTTTGTTAACTGTAATATCCTCCTTTGACAGTCTGCAAGTTTACCTTTCCAAAAATTCTGCAAATGCATGAATAATCTTATTTTAGCACAAGAATAAGTACTTACCTCACATGTCTCAGTTTAGGAGCGTGTCAGTGGAAATACATGTCAGTGTATAAAAAAGCAACTGGAAATTGCAGAAAGAAAAGTACAAAAATATAGGTTGTGTATCTGCCCTAGCAGAGTTGTTAGGTCATTTTAGAAGTTCTGGAGATATCAAGAATAAAAAGTTGCTACAAATGGCAGCATTATACAGGAGCAATACAATTGTTGGCTTAGAAAACCATGCTGGTGTTCACAGTGAGGCTATAAAGAACTCAGAGGGTCATGACAAATGGCGCTGAGTCTAGTGGGAGGCCTGTGGCCAGTGTTGTCCCCCAGGGGTCAGTACTGGGTCCAGTGCTGTTCCGCTTGTTCTTCAATGACTTGAATGAGGGGATAGAGTGCACCTTCAGCAAGTTTTCAGATAACGCAAAACAGGGTGTAGTGGCCGACACTCCAAAAGGCTGTGCTGGCATTCAGAGGGACCTAGACAGGTTGGAGTGTTGGACAGAGAGGAACCTTACGAGGTTCAACAAGGACAAGTGCAGGGTTCTGCACCTGGGGATTACAAGAAGGACATTGAGCTTCTAGAGAGGGTCCAGCACAGAGCCACGAAGATGATTAAGGGACCGGAGCATTTGTCATATGAGGAAAGACAAAGCTTAGAGCTGGGCCTGTTTAGCCCGGAGAAGAGAAGATTGAGAGGAGATCTTACCAACATGTACAAATAGCTGAGAGGAAAATGTAAAGAAGATGGGGCCAAACTCTTCTCAGTGGTGGCCAGTGACAGGACAAGGGGTAATGCGTACAAGTTGAAACACAGGAAGTTCCATTTCCATATGAGGAAGAACTTCTTTACTGTGTGGGCAGCAGAGCCCTGGAACAGGCTGCTGAGAGAGGTCGTGGAGTCTCCTCTGGAGATCTTCCAAACCCACCTGGATGCCGCCCTGTGCCACGTGCTCTGGGTGTCCCTGCCTGAGCAGGGGCATCAGACTAGATGATCTCTAGAGGTCCCTGCCAACCTCAGCCATTCTGCGATTCTGTAATGATCAAAAGACGTGCTCAGAAATATTTTAATTGGATTCTGGAACTTGATGCTTATTATGCATTGTTTGTAAGTCCTGGGAATTGTCAAAGGCCTCCATTTTTTTCTTTTTTTTTTTTTCTTTTTTTTTCTTTCTTTTTGTTTGTTTGTCTCTCATTTTACATGCCAAAATATTTAAGGTCTCCATTTAGTAAGGGTTTAATTTGTGCCAATGCTTTTAAATAGAGTTATGACATATTGATTTTAGTTAAAAAAACACTAATTTTTCAGAAGTATATTTAAATGTTTAGCAATTAGTAGGCTGAACTAAATAAAAGTATATTACAAGCATTTTGCAGAATATTTTTGAGCACATATCTTTCAAAGCATTTACCCCAATTATAAGGTGGTAACACCTTTATGTTCTGAAGATAAAAACTGTACAAAAGTCAGCATATTACTGTGTTGCTTTAACAGAGGTTAAACTTGGAGAAGTGTATAAATTATCTCTGAAATTATCTCTGAAATGAAATTTGAATTATTTAAGTGTTGCAATGGATTATTCCAATGGTGGGTTCTCCTCAGGTTTAATGTGTGGGCAAATTATTGAAATTAACAAGGAGAGTGTCTAGGGACATGCATAACTAGCTATATATTTCCTTTCTCATTTTTTTCTTTTCAGAGGATAATAAAGCATATACATCATACTACTCCTCTCAGAGAAAGGCTATTACCATGGCAAGAAAGTGCAGGAAAAGGTTTTCTACCTCATTAACATGTGAACTTCAGTGCTAGACTGAACTAGTCCATGCTGTCTCTGACTAGACACAAGAGAAAATGTTCCCATGGTGATTGAACTTTATCTTTCTGAGCCAGTTTTAGGCAATGTATTCAGTTTCTGGATGAAATAAGATAGATCCTTGCCCCTACTTTGCATTATATTTCATATTTCAGTTGTTAAATATCATGAGATGATATCCAAAAAGATGATAAGTCTCAGGCAGGGAGGGGAGAACATTTAGAAGGCCTCTAACCACCAGTGTTGTTTGGTCATCCATGGATCCACATGGCAAGGTATCATGGGCTGTATAGAAGTCTCTTCTTTCTCCTCTGGTATATTTGGGCCTATTTGCAGTAAGAGAAGTGTGGAATCAGGTTTTGCTGGGTTTTTGCTTTTTTTTGATCGTTTATTTTTGGTAGACAATAAGAAAGTAGTGGTCCAAAACTATGAAGTTAATGTGAAATAGACAGATGAGAATCTGAATGGTGGGAAGACCTTTGGAAGGGGAGACAGCGGATTGGGTAATAGGGTAGTTGTTTACTAAGTCTGTCTGGTGACCTGACTTGTATTAGAATGCGCTTTTATTGAGTGATTTCCTAATCTCTATTCTTAACTGAAATCCAGGTTCCTTTTTATGTCTGCACTCACTAGGTACGAAGACTGTGGTTGAGAACACTGCCTGGGTACTAACAAAGAAACAGAGCTTAAGCATAGGCATGGTTAGTGTTAATAAAAGCCTGGCAGAGGCATTTTGGGGAAGTGTTAAGAGAAAGTTAGACAACCTTCTAGACACTGCCTGAGTTTAAATATTTTAATCTTTAGACTCTAACCTGATATTGTAATAAACACCTGTCATTGTGCAACGTACTATAATATTATTGCAAGCCTCTGTTGAATATTTAAACAATATTTAAACAGTAACCTGTTATAGTCCTGAAAAACATTTATAAACTCTGTTTTGCTTTCCATTGCAACAGATGAGAGGTGTATTTGCTTACTTGGCTTGTGGAGAACAATGTAGAAAAAGTGTATAACATAAGCCAGGCCAGTGAGTATAATAGAAAGGTAGTGTTCAGGAAAACATTTTCTAGTGTTTCCAGTTACCATTACTATTGTTGTAGATCTTTAGAGAACATTTTGGCAAAAAGAGATCTGCTATAGAGAGATGTGAATGATGTGGACTGAGTTTGCTAAGCTATGATTTAAAAAATGAATGTAAACTTCAAAAGCCCCCGAACAACTACCAGCATGCAAATGTTTGTTTCACAGTATCCTTTGAGTGCTGTCATCACTCATA
The DNA here is from genome assembly GCF_000705375.1 of Tinamus guttatus. The sequence goes on along the minus strand of NW_010580919.1, from coordinate 108,061 downwards.
ACTGCAGTAGGGAAGGAGGGCATATATAAAATTTATATCTTATCATGTAAGGCCAAAAGCACTCTCAGTATTTTGAAGGAAGTACAGTTTGTAACTGTGGTTAACTTCAGACTCTAAGCTGTTATATTACCATATGTTACTTCCTAAAATAATGGGTTAAAGCTCTTATCCCAAACATAATCTACTTGAGTCTATTCTTAGACCAGAAAAAAATGGTATAGGATTTTATGCTCAAGGATGAGATTACCCTTGTTTAATGCAACTTTGTAGATAACTTTTATAATTGAGCCTTGTCTTCCTATTGCCACAAGAAATAACTCCTGAATTAGATTTGAGATGTAAGTACTCTCTTCAAAGAGTACTCTTCTGAGGCATGCTAGAATTACTGCAATGAATGATCTTTAAAATTAGAAGAGCAAGCCAAACAAAAGAAGGAGAATAAGTGTGATAAATGTTAATCAGAATCTGTTACTGATAGAAAGAGATCAAACTGTTGCTAAAGTAGGCATGGAGAGAATGTTAGCTGAAAAAAAACAAGTGTGCCTTTAAATGCAAGATACTTTGCAAGAATTTATGCATATTTTTCATTTACAATATAATGCACTCCATTAATGCCAATTAAGCAAAGATCAGAAATTATTGGCCAGAATTTGGAGAACATCTTTAAAATTTACACAAACTAATTCCTACTTTCATAATATTTGAGGTTAGAAAAAAGTATTAAATGATTCATTCTGGACTCCTGTGTCTCATGCACCACTGCATTTTGCAAGATAATCCCATATTACTGAAATTAAAGCATTTTAGTCTTTAAGAAATTAATCTATGTGCCAAAAAATGGTAATAGAAACCCAAAATGTCATCAGTTCTCCAGATTCTAACAATGACAGGAAAAGTTGAAGTGTGCTCTGTATGATCCCAAAAGGAGAATTATTCTTGATTCTGTAGGAAAGACATTTCTGCTCATCTGTAAACTTGGTAAACATGTCTTTGAATATATGAGCACAGGTGGCTAAGGAAGATTATCTCTGCCA
>NW_010580919.1:77882-99148 GCF_000705375.1 Tinamus guttatus | reverse complement strand
AAAAGAGATCTGTGGTAAGACAGTGTGATCACAAGGTTCTCATATGCATAGTCTTGCAGGAATTTCTTTTAGCTGACATTTTAATAGCTATATATTTTTTTCTGTTCTTCATATAATGCTGAAAAGTTCTGAAACAAAATTTGATCTGAGCTAAATACTGCGTTTCTATGAAGACATACAGTGCACTGATCGGCTTTTTATGTTCCTCGTTGTCCACCTTGCCAATTAAACACTTTAAAAAAGCCTGAAGAAATATTTGGTATTCTTTCTCAGAATGCAAGATCTAAGTCTCAGGAAATGAGGCATATACTTGCTCTGGACAAGAGTCTATGCGTAAGTTCAATGAGATTTAAGGGAATGTATTTGTTTATTTTTAACCATGTGAAAACAGCAAAGAACTCAAGTTTCAAACTGACCTTTCAAATGTTACTGGAAAAGTAGACGAAGGAAGACATCCTTCCCTCTCCTTTCTTCTCCTTTCCCCTTTCCCATCCCCCAGAATGCATGTGCTCTGCTTGCTGTCACAGTGAGAGCCTTCAGCCTTTCAAAGAGTGCCATGTCCTGTTGTCTGTGCGAGACTATCAGCCTTTAATACTCCCTCCTCTTTGCTGACTTCCAAGCAATGTTCAGAGCATTTTTTCCAGTCTAACATGTGTAACAACCTTCACCCCTCCAACCCAAATATAAGTGCAAACTAAGTGAACTGGAAGTCTCCAGATTCTAACACTGAATAGGTTCCTAAAGGTAAAAATTCTTACAAGGTGAAAAATGCTGAAGGATAGAAGAAGCTGTAAAGAATCTTGAGGTCACATACTGTCTTCTAAAATCATGCTATAGACTAGGACTGCAACCTGTGACTTTCTTTTTCTACTGAAACGTGTCTTTCTTTATGCTCGTTTTTGTTTTTGAAAGTAAAGTATGAGACCTGTGACTTTCTTTTTCTACTGAAACATGTCTTTATGCTTGTTTTTGTCTTTGAAAGTAAAGTATGAAGTAGTTACAGCATGTGATACTGGTTATGTCTGTCTTTCCCTCATTTTTGTAGTATTTCCATTCTGTTATACTCATGACTCAGTTAATAAATATTAACCACTACAGCACATATAATTCCATACTGGCCTACTTTTTATTAGATTAACAAATTTTCTGTGAACTTAACAGTGTTAAGGAAATAGTTTTGGCATTAGAGTACTGAGTGAACCTTAATGAATATGAATTTTTTATATCTGTATACATTCAAATGAATAAATAATCAGTAATTATAGACCTAGCCTCAAGACCTCAGCTATTTAGTATCCCACTTTTATTAAGAATAAAGCATGGATTGTGACTCTTTTATTCTCTAGTGTGTTTTTGGAGAACTGTACCTACATACTTCCCTTAAAATTATTATCTGCTCTGTGGTGCTTGAGCAAAATGTTAGACATTTGTTGTTTGATTTCTTTCCTGTTAAGTATTTTCAGGTTCTCCAATACACCTTCTTTTTAGATCTGATTCTCATACTAAAAAGGAGAGTTCCACCTCAAAATTATACCACCCTAGCACTTGTTTGTTTTTTGCAGAAGCATGTAGCATGAGACAGAACTTAGGTTCAGTTCATGTCGTCACATTTCATAAATTAGGAGTCTCTGTATCAAGGTGTCTGTGGTCTAAGAACATACCAAAGGTTTTGGCTTAATTAAAAAAGGAGCCTAGGAGAAAATAAGATAAACATGAAATGGATTTTGGTTCACAAAGTGAACAATAGTCATAGCCCAGGAATGTCTAGATATGGTCAAGTGGTAAAGTTCCATTTTAATAAGTCTTAGATGTATGCAGGTCATCTTAGCACTGTTTATATAAAACATAATGCCACTTCAAGTCTTCTGTGATTTAATAGAATTATTCCAAAGAAATGAATTGATCAGAATCATATATTTGTGTAGTATGACAACTGCTCTGTTTTGCTTTATTTTGCTATTTCAGTATGTTGTAGTGCCTGTACACAGTGAGGTTGAACTGAGAGACTGATTTCCTGTGGTATAAATTTGATTTTCTTAACATTAAGTGAGCTTTAGTCTGCCTCTTTTCATCAACTGTTTTATGTCTGTAAATTGCAGGTGATTCTGTTTGGAAAATCATCTTCTTCACTCCAAACTTTAATCCTGAAGACTCCAATGGTTGCTATGATTCTCATGTTTGCTTTTGCTCTGGAAGGTCTGTCACACATCATGATCCCCCACTACTCTTCGATCTCTCCAGAGACCCTGAAGAGAAAGTCCCACTGACTCCAGAAATGGAGAGTCGTTTTTATGAAATACTCCAAGTCATACAGCAAGAAGTAAATAATCACACCAAATCGCTACATGCTGTCCCTGACCAGTTATCATGGGACAATCTTCTTTGGAAGCCGTGGCTCCAGGTGTGTTGCTCATCCCTCTTTCAGTCTTGTTACTGTGACTACGAGTCCAAAGAAAACCTGCCAGAGATGCATTTTGGATAAACAAAACACAATTAAAATGTAGTCATATTTCAGTAGTAACCTTTATAACTAAATTAGAAGTTTTTATTATGTAAGATGACTCATCTTTAAATCCTGTGCCAAGAGGCAGTCAAAATGCATCTTTTCTGTCTTTGAAATAAAAGTGAGAAGCACAGGTTGTCTACATAGGTACCTACCGTATGTATCCATATGGGCAGCCTACCCACATCTTCAAATGGGTATACTGCAGACATTTTCCAGAGGAGATTGTTTTCTATATTCTCTACTCTAGCTTTGTTCATACCTAGGAAAGAATTTACCTGTAACTTCTGTTGACTGTGACCATTATATATGCACTCTCCTATGCGTTTTCGTAAGTATTACCCGCCACTAGTAGGGCATTGCACTAAGAAATTATAATCAGATATAGTAGTGAAGATGTCCATCTATGACTAGTTTGATAAATGATGGGCAGATAAAGAATAGATTTGTAGAAGGACCTCTATAAACAAGCAGTACTTGTCTGAACCAATAGATTGCCAACAATCTAATGTTGCATGTGCCATGCAAACCTAGAGAGATGCACAGTGGTGGTCCTTACACCCACACTGGAAATGGTACTCCCTAGCTAATGTGCTATTTCTTGGCATCAGTCTTTGTTTCAGAAGAGAGAGAACACTTCCAGTGTATCAGTAATGTACTTCACTGTGCACCAGAAATCTCCAGGCATAGATGCATACCAAATATACCTCTTTCTATATTACTAGTTTAGACATGTTCTTAGACTCTTAACCTGTTTACCCAATGAAAGATTCAGTCCAAGCTTGCAATCTGAATTCCACATTCACACTATAACAGTGTCTTTCATAATTTACCTGCCATACTTATTCTTCCACTAATGAGTGCAAGCTGCATCCTGAATAAGTAAAATTGAGGGTCTCATTTTAAATACTTTTGCCATGTTTTAAGCTATCTAAATAGGATCTACCATTTCTTGAGAATTAAACCTGTTCTTGAGTGCTACATCTTCCCAAAAGCCTAATATAACTGTATCTGAGTTCTTGACGAGGCCTTGGGACATCTACAGTATTTCAGGACTAATTTCTGTATCCATTTTTATTTACATTTTATTCAGCCACATTTTCTTTCCACTCAGCCAAACTATTTTCTGCAGTAGATTGTAAAAGGAGAAGAGCATAGCAACAAAACACTAAAATGATTTGGTGCCTGATAACAGAAGGTGACTCCTTCCTTGCCAGGAAAAAAATGGTTAATTCCGGCATTCCAGTTCATTAAAATCTGTTTAGTAGTATTAGCACATCCCTAGTGTAAAAATGATCTTGATTGGTAATAACGCAACCAAGCTTCAGTTAGCCAGCATTAAGATTGTGACCCAGTTCTTGGGAACTGTTGAAGCCCGTCCTATAAAAATGTATGGCTATATATCGTATAACTCTCTCTTTGTAAAATCTGTACCTCTTTGATTTTTTTTTTTTGCTGCGGTTTAATTAAAAATTTCATTCTTAACAGTATTCAAGTGAGTGTCCTGGGGAATATTGCACTCTTTCTTTGAAGTCCTATTTCTGATGTTCCACCCTGTACTTATGATTGTGTATCTTTACTCAAGTATGTGTCCTGCAAGCTGTCTGCAGGTAGCAAAATTATGTGTCTGCTGAAAAAGTTACACACTGTGGATATTTCCTTGATAACTGCTCAGAACTATATATATTGTATCTAGAATGTCAGCCATCATTCAGCAGAACTTTCCCTTTGGTTTATTTAATTACTGAATAAATTACTGAATAAATTTAATCACAGCATAAATTTAGAAACAGAGATCACAAGTTTCATCATAAGTGCATTTTAGCTGTCTCTCTACTTCAAGGTAGGATCCACACAGCCCAGATTTCCATTCCCTGACATTCAGACCAAGCAGCCACCAGAGCATCGTGCTGGTCCCTCGATCCCTACAGCCCTGCTGCCCTGCAGGCTTACGTGAGCTGAGCCCTAGGAGCAGCCCAACTCGTGGATGGGTGCAGGTTGCCTGGGCAGAGAGGCCAGGGCAGGGATGTTTTTCTGCAGGTCTCATGGTTCGGGTTTAGTTTACATAAATGTTTCAAACTAACACTCCTGCGGAATCATATAGGCAAAAATACATTTGTTAATTATGTAGTAGTAATTCAGATGAAGTGTTTATGCTCTTGGATCTTTTTTTCTTTCCTCTCACAGTTGCTTGGCTGTGACCTTGACAGGAATCTTAGTGGATATTCTCAAGAATATCCACATCTACTTTTCCTTAGGAAGATGCTGTTACTATTATTTCTTTTCTTTCTGCACCTGCAATAACGGTTTGTTCTGTTAGACACAGCAGCTAGTCTGTGCTGTCTGACTAAAATGTCAAATATAGTATTTTATTTTTCTACTACTTTGATTTCTTCACTGAATATGGCCTTTCTTTTGTGCCCTCCCTGGTTTTGGCATCATCTCTCTATTCTCCTTTTGAAAAATATCCACATCTTAATACTTTTAACCTATTTTTCCTGTTCTCTCCTAGCATTTAACTGTCATATTAATCACTATGGCTACTTTGCTCCTAGTCTACCAAAAAATAAAGATTGTTCTTTGTGTAGTTTTCAGATCTCCTTGACTTTCCTAACTTCCTGTTTGTTTCTACTTGAAGTCTATCAAAGATCAACTGTGCATTATGGGATTAAGTTATTAAAACACACCCAGGACACCCTTAATAATACATTTTTTTTGTTTGCAGCGCAGATTCAGCTTTGCTAACATCTATTTAATATTTTGATGTAATCAATTAATCTTAACTCCATTTTTTTTGATTATTCCTTCAATAAAGATTCCATGAAGAATAAAACTTTTCTTTTCCATTCTCTATGCACATGCTATTTCATTTAATATCTAGAGGAATAATCCTTTGCAAATACATTTTAAATGCATTATTCCTTCCAATACTGTACCTTCTGTTTTGGAGACAGCATGTCAGAGCATAGTAATTAAAGCAGTCTTCTTTATCCGCAAAATAAAACAAGCACAATATACCATTTTTGCAAAAGCATTGCCTGGTGTAACAAGGAAAAATGTTTGTTTTTCACAACATGAATCATGCATGAATCATAGTTTATTAATCAGAAAGACTCAAGAAGAAAGTACTGCTATTTTACTTGGAGGCTGTGACTTTCAGTCTTCCATTTAAGTAGCCATCTATATTGTAGCATGATGCTTGATTGTAGAATGCATCAACTTAAATTGGGAGTTCAGCTTCAGAGGAAAGTGTATCTCTCTGCAGTATTTTTTATCAATATCTAGCTTTGGATTCACATCCCAGTTTGTCAGAGTCCCTATGTGACCCTGAGCAAGTAATTTAATTCTCTGTTTGTCAGTTCTTCATCTGTGCCCAAAGAAGGATAACTATTTTCTGGGAATTTTGAAAGAACAAAGAATACTGAAAGTGATGAACTGGTAAAGGTGAACTTCCTAGTCAATAGGTCACCTTTCTACAATATGTTTAGCACCTGAAAAACTAGACTATATAAAGGTATCCTTAACTTCAGATCTGCAGGTCGGTTGTGCTTACCATTTAGCATGTGTGGGATTGGGACCAAGAAGAGAGAGCACAGATAGCTAAAAAAAAAAATGTGCAGTAGGGATTCAGAGAAAGATAACAATAACATTTTTCTAATTATATTTATTCTCAAAGTTTTATTCTTTTAGCAGATATGAGGGACCACATGGAGTATTTTAAATATTTCTTCCTCTGGGTCTGGAGGTCATATATTCCTGGCTTTTAAAAATTGATATGTCTTGAATAGTCTCAAAATTAATGTATCAAAAAAAGCAAAGCAAAGCAAACCAACTCAAAACCCCACATACTCCAAAAAGGAAATACAGGTTTTTAGAGGTATGTGTCAGCACAGGGAAATCTATCTGGAAGTTTGCAAGGCACTAAATGAACATGATCTGTATCCTTCAGAGCTCTAAGGAAATTGTAACTCACCAGCAATAGTTTCACCTCGCCTTGTAGTAATGTGAGATCTGGTGGTTCAGATACATGGGCAATGGAGATATTAACTGATATATAAAAAGATAAAAAAAAAAAAAAAGAAAAAAAGAAAGCAAGAACAGCTGCAAAAATCCTGTAGTCTAAATTCATGTATGCTGTCATATTTTATGCTACCATGTTGCTTTTTCACAGTGATCAAACATAGGAGTCAAGGGATGCCACAAACTGTGTTTAAGACTATTCAAGATAGCTTGAATCTGCTAGTCTAGTATTGAAAGCCGTGAGCTTCAGCATGCCTTCTTATGCATATGGGAAGGTGCTGATTTTGACTCCCATTCACATCTTTACTGTTGTAGCTAGCAATATAAAAACTAGATTGATTATTCTATGATCAAAATTTTCAATTTTTGCAGATCTTGGATGATCTGGATCATAGATGTTGTGATGCTTGCATAGCATCTCTTAGATATTTTTAAAAATGGGATTATTCATTTAATCGTACTAGATTCCCTGTGTACATTAATATTAGTCTCACCTGCAACAGAGTTGTGCCTTGTGTATTTCTACTGAAAAGAGAAACTATATTGAAAGAAAAAGTTCAGTGTATATGGCCAGCCCAACTGTAAAAAAAAGCTCCAATATAATTTATTCTACTTTATTAAATAATAAAACCTTTCTATGTGAAGAATATTTTCTCTCACATAATTCATTTGAAAAAATACTGAGAAATTATAAGATAGAACATTCTATTGTCGCATTTATTTTAACTGGATTTGATATCAAGTGGCTTTGAGTAACAATACTTATTACAATATATTTGAGTCAAAGCATCTCAAAAGACTTAGAGACTCAAACTGGGCTGCAGGAGAATAACCTTGGTTTAATATGATTTTCACTGTAAGCTAATGAAACCCTCCTCCCTAAATCCACCTACAAAAATGGATTGCCTGAAGAGAGCAAATAAAAAGGGTTATCAGAAGTTTGTATTATATATAAGAACTTCTTTAACATTACTTTCTAAATTTTATCTTCGGTGCAATTCTCCTCCCCTCAAAAAAAGACAAAATAATCAGGTTTAGCAAAATGTGCCAATTGGTCTTTAATAATTTTACAGTATCATATGTAAAGCATGGGGAAGCAATTTATTATCCCTGTCCATATAACTGCTTAAGCTCCGGGGTATTGTTAGAATGCCATTTTTAGATCCTAACATCTCACTATCTTATATATATGAAAGGCACAGTTATCCGGTGACATCTCATCACTCAATAGGCTTTTGGAAAACGTATTCTGCAAAAGGATCAGCTTGGTGCTCCAGCCCTCTCTCCTGTAATACTTATAAAAATAAAGGGAAATCCTCTTTGATACTGAGATTTATGTCAATGAATGACAACCCTCTTTGATTATCTTTCAACAAAATTCACTTGCGAGAGGCCGTCCCCAGCAGCTAGATGGCATTCTCTCCTTTCTGGAAATTAATGACAGTGACAGAACTGTTTTGCTGGACTTTAGATAGCTGTATTAATGTAACTATAATGAGCACTATATGAATGCTGCAGGTACTTATTCTGCCCATCAGACACTCATTACCAGATGATGTGAAGGGTGCTCTTCTTATATATATATATATGTGTATATATACATACATATATATATATAAGTACCCATCCAGTTTGACACATCTCATGTGATTGTCCTCTTTGCTAGCCAGACCCATGTTGGGAAATGCACTTTCTTCTAAAAAGCTTGGCTTGACAGATTTGTAGAAGATTGCTTTGTGGATGCAAACCTTTTTGGGGGCAAAAGGGAGGGTATTATATGATAAAATCAAGTTTACTGGCTGTTAACATGCAGACTCTGGCCTTAATCTCTGAGAGGAGATTGATTGATTAATGCTATAGTTCCTCTCATGTCTTGAAGACAATGCAAATTGGAGCAGAATTTTTGCTGTTCACTGAAATCTTGCTGTCAATAAAAACCTCTTCTGAGAGAATTGTAAGTCATTGTCCCTCTAACATATCCTGTAGCTTAAATAATCCCTGCCCTTTTTATATTTCATTCTCAATGTACTAAAACTTTTCTTGATAGTGGCTCTTGTAATTATGTTAATCTGACAACACAGAAGAGGTAAGTAATCATGAAAGATGTACAATAATGATGTTTTGCAGAGGACTTGGCGTATGCCTACGAGCTGATGCCTTGGGCATGCTTTTCAGCTCCTGACACCAGTTGCAGGCCCTAGCCACAGTTTTATTCCATACTGGATAGCCTTTCTCTTCCAGGGAAAAAGGACGGAGTCCATGCAGCATATGGGAACTGTCATATATCCTGATGTAGTGCTTAATCTGAAAAAAAAAAAAAAAAAAAAAAACGAAGGCTGCAGAGCTCATCACAGAATGCATCTGCACACCAGTTCAGAGGAGGCAAGAATGTCAGCAAGAAGTTGAGGGTTGAAGTCAAGATCTGTGAAAAAGCATATGTTTGGAGATAAGGAATGAGGAAAAAAAAAATCACTCTTCATCTTCCTGTTGAAGCTGTGCCACTGAGTAGCAATTTATAATCCAGGGAGCTAGGTGAGGTTCCCTAGTGCTAAGGGCACTCACCTGTGTTGTGATGATATCTTTGTTACAAAACTTCAGGCCTGAGTAAGCATTTTTTAATCAAAGTACAATGATTGCCTCTGGAATAGAGCGAGACATAACCCTATGACTACAAGGTCATTTTCTGTCTCCATTACTTGCTCCCTGATGCAATTAATCTATGTTTCTTTACTTCAGAACAGCAAAGCTTTCAGCGGCAAGGCAGAGAGTGTGCTTACACTTCTCCTTCCCTTCGCACTCCAGCCAGTTTCTTCTGGGTGCTGTGTTTTATTTTTATGTCTTGTCCAGGAGAATGTCAAGGAGGAAATGCACAGAAGAATCATCATCCCGATCCCAAGATTTGAAAGAAAACTGTATGTGTGCAGGAAGAACCTAATTCTAGTAGTGTGTCAGGAATATTCTCAAATAGGATTAGAGTCCTCAGATGTCATTGGCACAACCTTGTCTGTAGCTCTAGAAGGGTTTAGAAATGAGTCAGTGAAGGCAGAGGTACAGTTCCAGGGCTGAGATTTATCTTACTTAAGTGTAGACATGTACAAAGTAGATAGCTAAAGCTGAAAAAGCCTCCATTTCTACCTGAGGAAGAGAAAATCAAGATGTGTCTAGTTTAGCTTGTGTGTCTCCTTGAAGATGAGATGAAGAATTTTGTTTGTTTGTTCGTTTGTTTCATAGACTAGAAAAAGGAAGCCTAGGATAACCAGCATAACTAGATTCTTAGGATATCTGCATTTAGATAGTTGAATCTCACTTCTGTGTCTTGTTATCTTAAACAGTAAGGAATGTATGAAATTTAAATTATTCCAATATTGTCTGAATGTTGAGCTTCACAATCAGAATTTTGCTATAAAATGCCTAAATTTCACTGAAATCCTCATTTAAGACACCAAATTTATTTGTTTGAGTGTTTGGGTTTTTATCTCTGACCTTTATTGTTTTTGTCTCCAGCATGCTGTGCAAATCAGGAGGAAATATACTACTGAATGTATTTAAAAGAAGTGCCATCATTATACAGGTCAAGCAATTTGTTTTTAAGGTCATATTAATCATTTTGTATGCCAACATTTTAATTATTGCGCTAGCATGAGATATTTCAAAGATAATAGAGTTTAGCCAACAGTAAATTAAGATCATTTACAATTTACCTTTTCTGTTAACATTGATTATAGTTGTCTTGAATGAACTGGACTAAAAGAAAACTGAATTCAGTTGCTCAACAGAAAGAAATACTATGCCATTTAGTACATAGCTGTTGTTCTCTCCTGTAGTATAGAGCTACCTAGCATGTTAAAAATTCTACATTGTTATAAATTTATCCTACATTTTCCATTTTATTGTGTCTTGCTGAAATACTTCTTAGCCAAGCAAATAAACTGCACTGAATTATACATGAAAAATTATTTTGGGGTTCAATATGCAAACCTTTTATTACAGTTTGTTTCTTAAGTTTCAAATGTTTATCTTGCACCATATTGGGGATAAAATTAATTATTATATTTCTTTAATATTCTGTATTATCACATGTCTGAGTGTGTCCCCAGAGAGAATTTAAGCAACAAGATCCTAGTTCAACAAGGAACTTAGAGGACTGCAAAATAATTATTTTAGTCATTTCACTGTCTTCATGAACTCTTCTGGATAAAACCTTTAAAGATACAGTGATTCATATATAACAATTTACACCCATCAGTGTCTTTAATTTACTCTGGAGCAAAAATCTAACGACTTATATGCATTAAATACCAGGTGTTTCCCTTCCCAGCCTTTCCTAGTCCACAGTTGCAGGCTGCGTGTGTCAGATATTTGTGATCTTGCCTCCAGTTTTTTTCTTTGTTGGAAATATAATGCAAACTAATATTTTTTTCTGAGCCAATTACTTCTGTTACTAGGATACTGTTTACCATAAAGATCATGACATAAAATGTACTGGAGAAAAAAAATACAACAGAACAATACAAAGCTTTCAGAAAGGATAAATCCAAATGCATGGAGGATCAACCAGCTATAAAATGTATCTTTTTACATGGGTCACAAAAAAGAACACTGACTATGTTAAATTAATCACCAAATATTTAAATAAGAGATGAAAGATGCATTTTTCATGCAGAGATAGAAAATGGCTAAGCCCAGCATTGGCTATCTTTACATTGACTTATTGCTCCAGAGAAATAAAACATTGCTGTCAGGATAGGAAATAAGCTAAAAGACACAAAAACTGTATGCAAGCATCGAGTATAAGAGTTAGATAAACAGCAAGAGAGATACAAAAATCACACCAGCTCTTCTGACCGTCATAAACAGAACAGAAAGGAAAACAGGAGATTAAAAATTCTGGACCAAAATGTGAAAGCAGTACCATAATTATTGGTATGGATAGTGTATAAGAGACATTTCTCATTGGAATATGTAAAGAAAGGCAAATGCCTAGTAAATTATGTTTAATCTTAATCTTTCCTGGGAAACAGTCAGTTTCATTTAGACACTTACCCTGTACTTTCATTAGGTGCCCAATGGAGGCACCTCTTTTCAGTTTTTTCAAAGGACTACTTTTCATACATTTCTTTGGTGCAGAAAAGGAAACGCCTTTAACGACTGTCAGAGGAAGGTCGTTTTTGATTTAATTGTAAGCACCAAAGTTCTGAACACACAGGTTCAGAACACTGATGTACTGAAACAGAAGCTCCCTAGGCTAATTTTGGAGAAAGAAGGAACAAGAAGAAGTAGTGGTTTTGGAGTCACTAAAGATCTAGCACAGAAGATAACCTCCAGGTTTATCTTCTATGATCTTTTATGATCTTATTCTCTCTTTAAAAAGAAATAAACATTTAAACATGATTTCATCCAATTATTCTGGCCAGTGTTAAAATAGGCTAAATTAGACAGAAAATAATAATATTGTCGGATAAATTATCTTGATTTAAGAAACATAATCACTGACTGTAGGGATGAAGAATTTTTTCTCCATTTCACCTACTTTTAAATAGAAATGGACTTTCTATTTCTTCCCTTCTTCTATTTCTTCTTTCTATATCTTCCCAACGCCGAAGTAAACTGATATTAGTAAAACATCTGTCTCAGAAGCATTACAAACATACATGAATTCCCCATGGATTTTTATGAATTACTGATGCTACGTTCACGCTAAAAGACATATAATGCAGTAAGGGACTGCATTATATAGCAGTATATAATATGATATATATTATATTATATATTATAATAATATATAATATAGCCAAAGGATGATGAAGATCTTATTTGATGGAAGGACTAAAGGGCTAGAAAACTATCCAACTGGGCTGTGGTCCAGACTGTTTCTTCCTGTAGTCTGCAATTCCTAATTCACGAGAGCGCAATTTAAAATTTAGCAAGGAATCCTCCATAAAATGGGAACAAAAGTATGTATTTCTAAAGATGATAGTGGTAAAACTTTCTGAAATATAAAATAGTTCAGTGTTGAAAGAGTTGAAAAGAGTTCAATGTTGAAGCAGCACACTCTCTATTCTTATGCATTATTAATTATCTTAACAAAGATGCACATATTATGCACATGTCAACATTCATTAGCAATTTTAAAGCATAATTATTTAAGGCTTGTCATATCATGAAGCATACCTAATGCAACTGATTGTTTAGAAATGATAATTTATAATTTTTAGTGGACCTTCTACAAATTCCACTAATCACCTGAGATGAAAATCACATCTGATAATCACAGTCTCTGTATATGGTTACTTTATCTGTGTTTCAATATTAATTTTCATTTGCTTTTGCCTAATTGAAATTAATTGGAATAAATATGTGACAAACAGTATTAGAACAGCCAGTAACCTAATTTCATCCAAAAGATTCAATTCAGTTGCACAGAAATGCCTGTCTATATTTTTCTTCTTCTACTTTTTGCTCAGTGGTCTCTTTTTAACTGTATATGACAACCATCGCCTGTCCATAAACTTTGATTGTGAAAGCCTGGAATGCAGCAAAGACAAGTTTTAATCAATTTTAATGTTACAATAAGAGAAGTGATTAACAAAATATTTATTTAAAATATAAATTAGTTATAGCTGACCAATTCATAGTCATAAACCATTGGCCATACAATGCATACCATGTTTTGTGGAAATATTGTCATCACAGTGTTAAGAGAAGTCATAATGAATGCAGTATGCACTTCTTCATTTCAACACATACCACATGACCTATAGGATTCCTAAGTATCTTTCCATGTAGATGCTAATTCATAAAGAAAAGCACTTGTGCTTTGTGTCCAAATTCCCCAGCAATGGATTTTTATTCGTGACTTAATGCAAGACCTAATTCTACCCTTTTCTACACTAGGTCCTTCCTCTCAAAGTCCTCTCCTGCTCTTAAAATGCATGTATGTGCAACACTAGTGGTGAGGCAGATATAGGCCAATGTAAAGGAAAGAGGCAAAAAGGTTACATTTCTATTTAGTTCTTTACCTCCTCCTGCAATAAACTGAGGTATGTTCTAAAAGTTACTGCAGCATCTGATGGAAATGTCCAGTCCATCACAATAATCACTGCAGTATCTAGTATTTTTGAATATATTTGGTCAGTTCTCCAAATCTGGCTGCTCAATTCAGCTGTTATTTGAATTGGATTTTTTTTCCCCGGAATCCTTAAGTTCTACCAAGGTCCAACAGTAATCCAGAAGCAGTTTTCAAGTTCTTCCACGTTCAGATTTTTATCTAACCATGAACAATGCAGGTGATTGATTGATGTATCTTGGAGTGAGGAGCTTTTTCGTCATTGTTGCTTTGATTGTTCAGAAATGATTCCTAAGTGCGGTATAAGAAAGGACTCTCAACCCTCAAAGAAAAGTGAAGGAAGAGGTGAGAATGGCATGACAGAAAAGTCTTTTCCATGTAAAAAATATCCATAAAATTTCTGTCCTCCTTGTGCCATTGTGATTTTGCTTTTTCATCATCAACAAGAAGCAGCATTTTCCAAAGAAGAAATGAATACCTTTACCAACTTTAAGAAACAAGTAACATTTTCAGAGTGAAAAATAGGGAAATAGGAGAATGGGCTGCATAACATTTAACCTCTGCTTCAGAAGATGCACCATTGTAATTAAAAGAATTGCAGTTGAACTCTGTTAGTTAGTTGAAGACCCTAATAAACACCCTAAATCAGGTATAATAAATGTATGAAAACACCAGAGCAGAGAAATATGTCAGAGTAAAATATATTAGTATTAGCAAAGACTTTTTTTCTAACAAAGTTGAGGTCAGAGTCACATCTCAGCCCTAAAAAGTAATGTGAATGTTTCCAACAGTCCTTTGAATACCACCTTTTATAAATAAACTTGAGTTACATAGTTTCCCTGGATACACAAGCTTTATTATCATTCAAGATTGTATGACGAATATGTATAGAAATGTTTTCATATCGTGCTTATGGCTGGACTGTATCCTTCAATCAAGGTAAGAATGACATAAAACAAACAAAACAAAAAAGAACCCTTGAAGCATACACAGACATACAAGCCCATCCAGAAGCGTATCAGAATATTTTGTGTGCAAGTGCTGCATCATAATAACTGTATTCAAGTTGAGCCATCTAAGCCTCAAAATTCTGGAAGAAAGGCTGTGTACCTTTCCATACAATAAAGATTATTTAATGAAACATAATCTTAGAAATGATTGTCATTTATTTAAACACAGATTGCTAGGAGCCCTTTTAGAGCAGGTACTAAAGCTATTGTGTGACATCTACCTTCCAGCTACATTGTCTGTTCTCATCTCTTTTTCAGTGTCCTTGTTTCAGCAAGGGAAAATAACACTGACAGTTAAAAGCCTTGGTTTACCTTGCGCAGATATATCTGGAGATCTCTGTCTGTCTTGAATTCATTTAAGATGTTTCGTGACAACCGGATCCTTTGAACTCAAACTGTACTTGATCTTGCACCTCTGTGTTGCCATGACTTCCAGATAAAATAATTAAAGTATTTTACCCTAAAGGCAAATCAACAATTGACATACTCCAAAGAGGTCTCCTTGGTTTTACCTTCACTTCTGAAATACTGATGTGCAGACCCTTTTCATGCACAAGCATGCATACCATTAGGTTTTCTTTTTAAACCTTCAGGATATCCTTCAGGGAAAAAAAATAAAATAATCTCTAAAACTCCATTAAAATGATTGTTATGATCTCTGCCCTATTAATCTTTACTCAATAATTATGATCCCATAACAAAATACCGCACCTATCTTTTCATCAGATACAAGAATGGTAAAGTGCATACTGCTGTCACACAGAATGAAATGCTTTTTGAAAGATCATAAACAAAATACTACAAAATAAAATGCATGTTATAGGTTGGGAATCTAAGAACATAAACTGATTATCAATGTAAATAGCTTTTCTTTGCCCTCCCAAAACCAGAAAAATATATCAGAAAATATTTTTCTGTGAAAGGCTGGAACTGCAGGAGGTGATTGAAAGTGTTCAATATGGTGTGGTAATTTTACACTTAGTGTTGCTAGTTATAGAGTAAATAATTTAAAGTCTTTTGCAAATGTTTACCACACTAGTTTACATCCAAACTGTGAGATATATGCGGCGGTGATGGTAAATATTTCCCAGGAATCACAGTGTTTTCAAAGAACTGTAGGTAGTGAAGCACAATACCCATTTTCAGGTGACAAGCTGTGAACATGCCACCATGGGTTAGGTGAACTAGGTGCATTTTGTTCTTATTATAAGGCCTTTGGTATTATAACTCTATAGTAAAACAAGATCAAATAAATGTGATTAGATTCTTTAATCCCAAATGAAATATTTTGACAATTTATCTTCCTTTTTCTCTCTTGGGATTTTTTTTCCCTTTCTCTTTCTTTACCCTCATCCTTTTTTTGAGAGAGATTTATTTTTAAAATTGTATTATTTTTGACTTTTTTTTATCTCCTTCTCTTTTTGAGGCCAACATGGACATATTTTAATGAATACTATTTTTTTTTCCAAAAAAATTTCTTCCGTTACTGGAAAATATAAAACCAATTTTGCTAAATCGCATGTTGCTGTTCCCCTGTTTTCTGTAAGGCATTGCTATTGTGAATGCCCTGAAAGCATGATTCCAAACTAAAAAGAAAGATATACTTCTGGTGCCTACAATAATAGATGTAACTTCATATATCAACTCATAAATATGAGGGCATTGTTTTTCAGCAATACTAAATACAGTTATCTGTGACTTAACTCTCAGAGCTACATACCATATGTTCTGCTACCAGATATAATATTTGTTGTAATGCAACATAGGCATATTGTTTAAAAAGGCATCTCTCAAGTAGTTTAGCTTTCTCTTCTCCAAGGAATATGAAGTTTGCCTCAACCAAAGTATAAAGGATTTCTTTTTGTAGTGTTTGTTACTGCTAAGTGAGTATTCCCTGCCCTCTACACCTTACTTTTTGAAGCGTAGAACCTGCCCTTCTCTAAAAGTTTTTGAAGCATACATTATTTCAGTGTTTAAGATGGGTTTTTTACTTCAGTCAACATTCAGCAGGGTATTTTTTACTGCCAGAGCACAGATAGGTCCCATTCTGCTCACTGCTAGATAACAGATTCTCAAACAAGGTTAAGAAGCAGAGCAAACTATATAGCTAAGAAATTAGTCGCTATCTTATATAGTACTTTTACCACATCTATCTCTCTGAATTTATAGGGTGTGAAAAGGCCTCTCACATAAAGTGTACAAGATACGAATCAGCTGTATTCTTCATTCTGGAGGAAGTTCATCAGATACAAGACCAGTTCCTAATGATGCAGAACAAGGGACTGTGGGGAAGTTTTTCATCTTCTGGCCGTTTTTGATTATTTTTTGATTATTATTATTTTTAAACTTTTATTTAGGGTGCAAGTATTATTGCTATTGTACTGAAATGACAAAGATTAAGTTCCTAATTGAACAGCAACTATGCTGCATTACTATATTGTAGCTGATCTTGTAAAGAACCTCTGCAAATCAATTATTTACCAGTTAGCACAAGCGCAATTTTTTTTACTGTTGATGCTGTTTAAAACAATTTATTATGTTTAATCTATTGCCTATGTCAATATAGATATATTTAGCATTAGTCTTTTATGTTGTACTGCACAAGGCTTGCACATAACAGCTTTCTTGCAGTGGTATGATCTCTGGAACTGCCCCAGTGCCAGGGTCCTCCCAAGAGATGAGACATTTTGCCATTCCAGCCATAAGTTTAAAAAACAAATAAATAAGGTGAAGTTATAGATTTAGCTTTTTTTTCCCCTTTTTTTTTCTTTCTTTCTTTATTTTCTAAAGTCTCCTACTAGACCCTTTCTATCCATGGCAATTGCAATTGCCAGCTTTGCCATGTAACAGGTCATCAGTAACATGAACAGAGGCCATCTCTCCAGTCTGAAAGTCAACGTTGTGACTTCCAGACTTTTCATCCCCTACCTACTTCCTCCTGCCCATTCTCCTCCTCCTCTTCTGTTTTCTAGAGAGGTTCATTTTGGACCCAATCTTCCGGGTCCAGCCCCCAGCTTGGGTCCATGGGAGACTTCTGCTCATCTTCCCCTCCCAACCCAGCCCAAGAACAGGCCCCTCCAGGGGCTCTCCATCCCTATCTCCTTTCCAACCATTTGGCTTCACAGTCCTGTTCCTCTTGAGTCCTCGTGTGTCAGAGCAGTGAAATGGAGGGATGCAAGGGAGGGAGCAGAGGACTCTGGAATTTTCTGTCTGATCTTATTTACTGGAAAAAAAAAAAAAAAAGTGTTGCCTCTCATCCTTTCCTGCACTCATGCCTATTCATCACCATATCTCTCACTGGCTGCATATCATCTACAAGTATTTTGGCTAGCCCAGTGTAACATAACTATAGGTTGAAGTTTTTTCATCACAAGGGGAAGGCCTGCAAAAGGAATCAAATTGGCATTATTCCTTTTGACAAGACCCCAAGAACTGGTGACTGTGTAGTATGATGTTTTACTATGCAGATGTGAAGTATATTCCAGAAAGCATCTGTGTTTTCTGAAAATTTGACCCTCTATTTGGAGGAAATCCGTGAGATTAACTGAAGTATGAAAGAAATATGAAATCTGAAAATGATGGTAGAGTAAGTAGGAAGAGCCTTAAATAGTAAGCAAAAACGAAAACAAACAAACAAAAAAAGATGGCAGAGAAGTATTTCTTCAGGAACAAAGGAAAAAGTCTTCCTGAAATACAGTACATTAAAATGCCAGCTATAATTTCTTTCCAAAGCAACAGAATGAATTCAGACAGTAAGAGAGGCAACTGCACCATGTAATGGTACAAGAACTTTATGTAGATTCTGGTAGTTGTATTTAACTCCCCTCTCCTCAAAAGGACAGTTTGAAATAAAATCCATGAGAATGAAAATTTTAAATAGTAATTGTTTGTGAGTTTGGTGTAATACTCCCAGTCCATTAAACTGGGATAACTGTTTTGTGAGGAAAAGCATGTGTGCTGATAATTGCACTGGTGGAAAGCTTAATGCGGGAGGGAAAACAACTTTATTTTCTGATAAAGATGCCAGAGAGAGAAGAATCAGCTCTCCAGCTGTGTGAGGAGAGACCATTATCAATCAAACACAGATTTTAATGAGATTTGATCTCAGTGGGAATGAGGTACTTGTATGACAAACTGGGGAAGCAGTGAGCTAGGAGGAATTAACAAACATACAGTATTAAAATACTTCTTTTTAAATAAATGGGGATGTGGAGCTTTACTCTTCAATTGCATGGTTTGTCATTGCAGTTGCACAGACAGATTAACCAACCGAATGAACAGTTACTGGTAATTTGCATGTGCAAGGTGCTAGTTTGCATATAAAAAAGCAAAATGAAATGTTAAAAATAAACAGGCTCTTGAAGAGTAGGCTAGAAATGGATAACAAACCGCAGACAGGAGATTATGCTGAAACAGAATATTGATAGTGTTTCAAATACTTTTGTCCTATTTAAACACATTCGCTAAACAGTAGGAGGTGCCTATAATTTTGCAGCTCAGGTTTCCAGAGGATACAAAAGCTCTTGAAATGTGAGATGAGTGTAAGTAAGCGAGGTACAGCCTAGTTATACTAGGAGAATAATTAACTCTGTTTATCCACATTTGTATTTCTGAAATGATCCTGCCAGTCAGCAAGCAAGCAAACAGCCAGGGATCACAGCCTACATCTCCTTATGCCTCTGGAGCAGAAGCTATTAGAGGCCACTGCACAGAGATGACTTTTCTGCAAGCCACATTTCCTTCTTGCTACAGTCAGTTGCTTTTGCAAAAACCTTGTAAAAATATCAAACAAGAACACAGATATTTATAAGAATGAAGACATATTTGAAGCGCAAAGCAAAAGATGTTGGCATTTGTGGTGTTGCCTGCCATGGTTCTGGCTGGAAAGGAGACAGGCTGATGCCTGAAGTCGGTAACTGCTATCAAGAATTGTTACATGTGTGGCTATAGTTTCAGGTCTGTCTAGTGCTCTATTATTTTAAAAAGTGAGTGACAAAACCTGGATTTAGTATTGCTTAAAATACTTAGCCATATTTTCATTTCCCTCCAGCAGCTATTCTACTCTGTATTCAAAGTATGTGTCTTTGTGTTTTACTTTTTTTTTTATTTTTTTATTTTTTTTTTGTTCTCAGACAAGGGAGTACTCATGCTTTTATGCTTATTTGTTTGGATCTTGCAAAGAACAAAATGAAGATTTTGACCTCTGTGTCTGACAGTTGTTTCATATCACCCAAAGCTCTCTCTTCTTACTTCTTTTTAATTATTTCACATGGCAAATTAACATAAAATACTTTAAAAGGTGTATCCAAGCAACGTAACTATGCTAGGGAAACTTCCTTTAATTAGGTCAGATGATAGAACAAATATTCTCCAGTTAATGGAAAGGTACCGTGCACAACAACTTACAACAAAAGCTAAAGGAATGCTTTTGAAGAATAAATATTCGATCTATATGAGTAGAGATTAATCTAAAAATTATTAACCTTTTCCTATGAATTCTTAAATAGTTATTAATGTTGATCTGCATGGCTATGCTCATCTAATCTTGATAAAACACTAGTACATACAGTATAGTCTTAAGAAAATATAAAAAAGTCACAGCACTGTGAGCTTTGGGAGATACATGAATTCAATAAGTTGTTAATTTTATTGTGTTTTAGCTCTTGTTTTCACTTGGTTTTCTTGTTTTCTGTGCTTAGATCAACTTTTCGTAGTATAAAAGATATGTTTATGTCTTTACAGCATTGAAGAAAAGTTGAAAAGGAGTTGCTCATTTGAAGGAAAGTGTGAATACAAAACTACATGTGCATTGGCTCTATTGGTTTAATTTCAGCTAATTAATTCATTAATTTCCAGTTTTCATAATAAATTTATTCATTTTGTGGTGTAGGAAGAAGAGAAAATGATGTTTTAAAAGCAAATTTCTGTTTTTATTTATTTATTTATTTATTTATTTATTTATTTATTTATTTATGTTAATGTTAACTTTTACAGAACTCAAAGTCAGTTTTCCACCTCAGCAAGGAAGAGACATGCAAAAGCAGTTCTGTAGTGGTCTCCTATTTGACAAATTTTCCTGTCAAAGAGAGACACCCAAATATCTCAGAGACATTCATGCTCTGAAAAGTCAGTTTGTTACAGTATAATCGTAATTTCATCAATTTTAGTCCATGAGATTTTAGCAGCTAAATACCTTAGACTCAACATATTTTACAGCTACATTCAGCCACACAGATTAGCATCTATAAAAAGTCTCTGGAATAAACTTACTGCACTGCAAAAGAGTCATAATTTTGTTCTGAACCATTCCTGTAGAAGTTGCTTATGTTGATTAAGTAAACAACTTCCTTAAATTATAGAGAGAAAGACATTTACTTTGATCATGTGTGATTTAATAGTGCTATCTGCATATATACATATATTCTTGCTCACATAAATATATATTTAAAGACACACATACACCCACAGTTTTGCCAGATTTATGTCTCTTTCTGCTTATTTTATTTGGCAAATCACTATACTTCACCATTTTCTTAACTGGATATTTTAGAAGTTTCAGAATGACAAGTACAAATGAAAATTAATTCGTTTTTTCTGCTTAAATGCTTCATCTTTCCCATTTCCTCTAAGTAATTTTTCCCAGTATAATATTCATTTTGGTTCAGCA
>NW_010580919.1:42351-77865 GCF_000705375.1 Tinamus guttatus | reverse complement strand
TTCAGCAGATGTGTACTGGAATTCGTGTTATTTTCCCCTGAAGAAAGAAGTGCTTTCATTCTAAAGTAGCTATTTTATAGTTGAATCTGATTTGCCTAAATAGGTGCCACTGAAGTGCTTCATCAAGTCTACTCTAGGTACTTGCTTTGGTTCTAGAATAAACTGTTCAGTTTGTATAACACAACCTCTGTTTTTCCTATATAGATAATGGAATGAGTCAGGGGCCTCTAAAGAATTTTACATAAATTCTTTATTTCCTTTAGAAAAAAACAATGCTCATCACTAAATCAAATCTCTGTATTTCTTTGCTTCATGTTTATGTGACTATAATGATTTGACTCCTGCTAGGAAATAACTATGTCTTATTTTTTAGCATGTTACCATGTACTGATCTCTTTAGACATTTATATCTTTTATCCTCATGCTACCTCGGTGCATTATTTTTCATCTGCACTGTTGTTCTAACACGCGCAGCAGAATTTTCATGGAGTATCTCACATCTTTTTCATAAACACCACATATCCCATGGATTAGTTTGTGTGTTGCACATCTGGGCTAAATCTGTCCTTCACGTTCCTATTCTATTTTGGTCTCACATTTGAAAGGAAGTGCTATACCAAATAACATATAACAACAGCTGTACTGTCAACAGTAACAATGACAATATCACAATTTTACTAGACGTGCCTATAATATATGATTGACACAGATGTGTTACAAAGTGCCAGATGCTGACGCTTCTTACAGACTAAGCAAACAAAAAAGAAATAAAAAAGACAATTCCTATAGCACACCACTTCATAAATATTTCAGCAAATATAAGGATACATTAAGTAGCTGAATATATTTTACCCTTGGATACATTCAATTTGTATTCATTTTAGAATTTACTCTGTTAATTAGAAAAGGTTATAAGATTAATAACTAGTCATTGCTAATGTATGCAGTGACTGTAAGTTTCAACTGATGATGCTTTCTCCTGAAGAGGCATTAGTTCATACAAATCATAGTGAGCAATACATGCTGTCTTTCCAAGCTGGTTTTCATCTCTGTGTTGTTTTATAATCTCCAAATCATCTCTAAACTCCCTGCTAGAAAAGCAAACAAAAAGCCAGCAAATACTATGCTAGCAACAGCAGATGATACATTGAAATTATTTCAAATATTCTCATAGAAAAGAATTGATTTTTAAGGACTGCTTTGTACATGCAAAATGACATAACTTAGAAACACTCAGAGAATAGTAAATAGATCCTCTGTTATTGAGAAAATGTAGCACTAACTGCTTGGGATCAGGGAACAGTCTATTTTTCTGGTTTCGAGGGCACTAGGCTGATCCCTCGGTATGTGTTCCGGCCCTGGACAGGAGCATTTCTAAGATTCATGATGGTGGACCAGAAGGACAAAATCCACTCTGAAACCATGCAAAATCACTCTGCCCAAACATGGTCTGAATAGAGAGGTCGGGCAGTATCCCTTTTCTGAGTCAAATGGGGCAGGGGATTCACTGCAGCACAGTCGCTAGGTGGCCTCTACATGCACAGTTAATGATGTCCGTTTTCCTTGCCAGGACAGGCTTGCTTACTAGATCTCTCAGACATCCAAAGCGGCATTAGGGCCAAACATCTCTTGGCAAAGCATCCACTGCACCATATACTCTGATTCATTTTACTACTGGCATACTGAACAAAACAGTCATCTTTCTGCGTCTTTCTACGTCCTTTCCCTTACTGAAATTTGGAGGAAAATAGCCCAATGAGAGGTATAATCCACAGAGTCTTGCCCTACACTCTATTTTAGGGCACTAATACATGCAGAGGTCTTCTGCCAAGATCTCATCTCCTCACTTCGAGTGCATCTTATAGGAGAAAGGTTAAAACCCACTCAACCCATCCACTTTCTTCTGCTATAGACAAAAAAAAATCGGATTTTACATTGGCCTGAAATCTTCCTACCTTCTAGTGATAGTCTAATCACTTTAAATCAATCTGGGATTCTCTCAGACTGCCATCACTGGGAAAAAAAGTTACAACTTTTCCAGATCTGTGTAAATACAGTGTTAAAAAGGAGCTCAGAAGATCAATAGCTCCCTCCATTATTTATAAAATGACTCAAGTTCTTCTCTGGCAATTCTTTTAAGTTGATAAGTATTGACTTCAACACGCTAGCATAATCCAGATTAAAACAAAATGGAAATATCCACATATAGACATTTAAATTTAGATACCATAGGTAAAAAGGTGAATCTCAACCTTTAGCTTTTTCAGAATACAAAATACATACAGATATGTCATTCTGCAATTCTTCCTCAAAGCTCTATACTTTGTTCCCTTTGAGCCAATGACTAAAAGGACGTCTCAAGAACTCTGAGCATTGCAAGATTCTGGTTTATAATATGCCCCTAAAATTATGTGTATTTTTCAATTTTAAAAGTTGTCAGAGCAAATTTTCAGGTATGTTATATGTAGCAGAGAGCTATATGTAGCAGAGAGAGCTAGAGATTCTTTCCTGTCCTATACTTACAAAGATCCAGAATAATATTTTTTCTAAATGCTGCAATATGAATATCAAATATCTTGCACAAAATTATGGAAATGTTTGGATTTTACTGGAAGAAATGCAAAAGCTTTTTTTATTATTATTTTCAATTTTGTTTGAAGAGAAAAAGTCTGCAGGAGTCTTAACACAATATGTAGGACAATAAAATTACTTTCCACCTAATTCAGCTTCTATTCTTGCTTCTTAAATGCTTAGACACCTAAGTTAAGGAAATTAATATTAGTGACAACAAAGTCAAATACATATTTCTGTAATAAAGGGAATTCATTACATAATTTAGCTCTTGTAATTACTATAACTTATAATGAATAATAATAAATACAAGGAATATTGAAACACCAGTGTCATGTAATCAGAAAGCAATTGAAAGATTCTGTCAAAGGCAATTGAAAAATGTGAAAAGTCACAATTCAGTTAAACTAGTGAGCATTTTTTGTTGTAGATTCACCCCATATTTCAGTTGGCTTGTCCTTTTTCTTTCATTTATAATGTTAAAAAAATAATCCCTGAACTTTTCTGTACAAATATTTCCTGTGAGATGTTGGCTTAGAGATATATGCACATATTTTCAGAAATTCTAACAATGATCTACATATAGACACACACTTCTTCTAAAGAAAGCACGGCTTATCTTTTCAGTGCATGAATATATATGTGCATTGTGATCCTGTAAGAACACCCTCAATTTCATTTGTAAAAATAGCCTGTATTAAAAATATAACAAAGTTCTTTATTATACTATAGCTTCTTACTGCTGTATGCAAACATAGATTATAAAACAGTAATATTAGAAATTAAATATTAATAAACAGTGTGTTTTCAAAATAAAACTCTGAAAATAGAGTTCATACTTCACCTTTAATACCTAACTGAAAATCCTCATACCTTGTCAGAATAAGTCTAATAGTATATATTTTGTCTATGTCCAAAGTCTATCCTCATTAGTGAGTCCTGACATAGTTAATTGACAGACTGCAGCACAGTTCTAAAGCATCCCTTTATGACAACCTTTTATGACATGGTATGTCCCTTTGCAGACCTGTATCGGAGGGGCTATTTAAAAAACAGTGGCAATTTGCTTTTTAATTGTGGTTTAAATTTTCACAGATTTCAGTCAGAGATTGTAAAATTGTCAGTTGGATGTGTTTTTATGTGAGGTTTAAAGCTTTATTGCTGCACTTGATTACAGTGGGGTTGCAAGGTCATTTTAATGGAAACTTTCTGTTTTTTATTGCAAACCATAAGATCTCAGCTAACCAGAATATTAACTTGCATACTAACAGCTGAGACATGTGGAGTTATTAAATCAGGCTGGCGGAGTTATGAGTGACAATCATATTATGTCCTCAACTTTGATTCATCTGTTCATTCTAAGAACTTTTATTTGTATTAGATATCACAGCACTGTTGTGCTATCTCTGCCTCCCTGTCCTTTTCTTCTCACACTCTCTAATTTCTTCTATTCACTTATTTTATCAGATGTCTCCTCTCAATTACTGCTACATTTCTCTCCCTACAACAATCATATTCCCACCTATTTCCTCTTGCCTCTTCCCAAACTGGCAAGGAAATCGTACATCTTGATTAAAGTAAATACCAAATTTCTCACAAAAGTTAAGTATAAAAAAAAAAAGAATTTTTGAACTCAACATTAGGGTTGCGGTTAGAGCAGTGATGAAGCGCAGTGCCCCATATGGATTGTGACTGCAGTGCAGATTGCAAAGGACATGCGGGAGGACACAAGTCTGCCCATATGACAACTTTGTCTTTCAATCTACCATTGGCCTAAAGGGACAAGGTCCATGTCACTCCCTTTCTTACAGTTAGGATTAGGGTTAGGATTAGGGTTGGAGCCAGTGATAAAGTGCAGAGCCGCATGTGGAGGGTGTCTGCAAAGCACATGCAAAAGGGCATGCAGGGCAACACCAAGTATGCCAGTACGACAACTTTTGTCTCAAAGTCTTATATTGGCTTAATGATAACAGGTCCATGTCATACGCTTTCCTAGGGTTAGGGTTACAGTTAAGGTTACAGCAGTGATAAAGCTCAGAGCCCCATGAGGAGTGTGGCTGCAAAGCACATGTAAAAGGATATGCGGGGTAATGCCAAGTCTACCATTATGGCAGCTTTTGTCTCTCAGTTCTCCACTGGCTTGATGAATCTGTATCCATGTCACCCCCTTTCCCAGTGTTTGGGTTAGGGTTAGGGTTAGGATTAGGGTTAGAGCAGTGATGAAGCGCATTGCCCCATGTGGAGTGTGGCAGCAAAGCACATGAAAAAGGACATGTCAGGCGACACCAAGTCTGCCCGTATGGCAACGTTTGTCAATCAGTCTTCCATTGGTCTGATGAGTCCAGGTCAACGTCACTCAATTTCTAAGCGTTAGGGTGCGAGTTAGAGCAGTGATAAAGCACAGAGCCCCATGTGGAGTGTGGCTGCAAAGCAAAAGCAAAAGGACATGAGGGGCAACAGCAAGTGTGCCAGTACGACAACTTTTGTTTCTTAATCTTCTATTGGCCTAATGATACTAGGTCCATGTTATACACTTTCCTAGGGTTTGGGTTACGGTTAGGGTTAGGGTTAGGGTAAGGGCAGTGATAAAGCACAGAGCCATGTGGAGTGTGGCTGCAAAGCATATGTAAAAGGACATGTCGGGCAATACCAAATCTCTCTGTATGGCAACTTTTGTCCCTTAGTCTTCTATTGATCTGATGTCTGCATGTCCACATCATCCCCTTTCCTAGCGTTAGGATTATATTCATTATAAAAGGATTATAAAAGATTATATTCAGAGTGTTCAGCTATCAGTGTAGGCTTCAAGAGTCTGGAGAAAGGATATCATTACTCCCCAATTATTCATCATCTTTACCTAGTATCAATGTAACAAAAAAATCTTGAATAGCTTGCTGCATGTCATTCAGAATTAGGATTTAATGCTCTGAAAATAGAGGTTTTAAGTAGTGGATAGCAGCTAGAACCTACACAGGAATGCGCTGATTATTTTCAGTGCTTATGGGTCTCAGAGAAAGGAACACAATCCTTAGAAAGTGCTCTTTCCTTTCTGAAAGTCATGCATACACTTAGTGTCATCTGAAGTGTCACCTTCTTTTCCTCCGGTTTGACTGCATGCTTTTGCAAATCTTTACCACCAGGGGAAATACAGGCAGCTTGGAATCTTACAAAGTATAAAAAGTTCCTTTCATTCTTTCCTTCAAGGGATGAAGGGAAAAATAAAGCAGAAACCAGGGCTTTGCAGCTTCCTCCTCCTCCTGTCTGACTGCAACAGGACTGCTCCTTAACTACTGATACCCTTAATAACTGCTCAAATATAGAAACTCGCAAAACCTGAAAGAGGACCATTCGGTAAGCTCACTTTCCAGACTTAGAAACATTGTTAAAGAATCCCAGGTGCTACCTGAGAAACTGTTAAATGAGTAGCAGATTATTGTGCTGGGGTTGGAAAGAACAATATTGCTTCTGAGATTTAGGGCAAGAATCGATTAATGGGCAAGGAATGAACAGATGTGGGTTCATTACAAATTTCTGTCTCAGACTTGCTTGCATACACACATACACTTTCAGTTTAAGTACCTGTTATTTCTATTTCATATTCCTGTTTATTTTGCTCTTATTCCAGCAGATGTTTGCATCAATGAAACACAGAAATTCATCCTAAACTCTTTTTGTAGGAGCTCACTGAATCTTAATGTTTCTTATTTTTTATGTGATTAGAAGAGAATTAATCTCTAGGAATGGCCTAAAAAAGCTTCACCTGTATTTATATAACAGAATAGCGTTACATATTACATATACATATACGTGTATGCATATGTAATGCTCTTCTGTATACATATACGTATACATATAAAATGTTTCCGCATTCAAATTTTTCATCTGTTCTTCATCTTAGTTTCATTATGATCCTTCCATGGAAACACATTGTAAACTTGTAAATACAACTGACTTTGCGAGCTTGACTTGGGCCAGCATGAGGCAGTATGCTCTAGTAAGTATACTTGTTCTTGGGAATCTAAAAATGTCAAGATGGTTAACTGTTTCACTGTTCATCAAAGCATGTCAGAAAAGAGAGGGAGTTTTGTTCTCTGAAGAGGTGCTCAATCAACTATGAGTGACAGCTCTTTTCTGTGCCTTGAATTTATCAGTTTGGGAAATGCACTTTATTTATTTATTTTTGCACAGTGTGGGAGCAAAGCTCTGCAAAATATCTGGCAGGAAATGCCTCTGTTGTCAAAAAGGCAGGTTTCAGAGGATCTCCCTGAAACTGCTGCCCACTTGAGTTCAGATACAGACATGTGCTGCCCGCCGGGAGGCACCAGTCTGGAGCTTGACAGCTGTTCATCTGCACTACACCACAGCTGGTTGGAGCTCTTACACACACCCTTTCAGTTGCTGAATAACTATCCTTTTTTTTTTTTTTTCCCAAGACAATGGGAAGCTAAACACCAACAGTGTTCTTGTATCAGTGTCAGGCATTTCAGCTTCAGAAAAGTCAAGTTTGAAGAGCTCAGGAAATGCATACAAACACACTGAAGGTGCTACTGCCTTTCACAGTCAGCCAGCCCTGATATGGGAGGACTGTGAGTAACAATTGCCTTTTTTCTCTTTTTTCAATGACTTTATATTAAACCAAAATACTAAAGGTCTGAAAAATATGATGGCTAATTATTACGAGGAATTTGAAAATTAATTCATAAATAGACACTAAAGAGCAGGATGTTGTAGTTTGTTATAAGACTGCCAAAGTAGTACACAAGACTCATGATATTTTATGGAGGAAGAGTTTCAAATGTGTCATCAAGATATATATACCACGTACAGAATAGAGTGCTACTGATGACTTGAGTTTATGCATATACTCAGCATACAAGTAGCATAATTAACTAATTAGCAAATGAATGTTGAAAGATGACAGCAATGGGAAATGCACGGTGTAATGCATGGGAGCTGATCACTCATGTAAACAGAAATTGTGGTTTTATTTCCTTATATTTGGATTACTTATCAAGAAGATCGAATTTTCTGCTGCTTGATTGAAGTTCTATTAATAGGCCGATAAAAGAGATGATCAAGCATGAGCTGGTTAAGGACTAAACGAGTGTGTTTCCTTAAAGAGGTAGAACTATAGGTAAGATAGAACTATATAGGTATATAAAATTATAGGGTATAGGTATAGAGAATCATAGGTAGATAGAACTATAGGTAAGGTAGAACTATAGGTAAGAGGTAGAACTATAGGTAGAACTATAGGTAAGCTGTGAACCAGACAGCTGTGGCCTGTGGATAAACAGTTACATCTGTGAGTAGGGCAGAGCCACTGAAGCATCCTGGAGTGCTACTGGTGGCTGAGGTGAGGGGGTCTCTCTAGCAGTCTCCCCATTGGCTGGCTGGGGAAGTGTGCTGTGTAGGGGATAGATGGAAATGGAGACTAGCATTTGGTATCTTTCTTGTTCTTTAATGTTTTGCCACTTCACTGGCCTTTCCTTTCCTTCTGAACAAATGGTTGCTGCCTGTTATGCGTTTTCTTATTGAGCAGTGCCCAACAATGAGTTCACTTGCAGATTATCCAGAACAGCAGGAGTAAAATTTTGCAATGGTTCTCCTACAAGTGCCCAGTTGCTCCTTTTGGCAGTATAAGTATTCATGAAATCTATGTTTCCTTTTTAAACAGGCTGAATCCTAACTGCAGGACTCTACCTTCTTTGGAGGGTAATGCAGTCTTTTCTATGAGCTTTGTCTAGGACTTTTGTACTGACCAGCATTCCTGTTAAGTCTTTTCTACACCTCTTCCCTTCTTTCTCCACTGAAAATGAATCTCATGATGGGCCCTTTGCATACTACTACCCAGGCAAAACTGCCCCCTCACTCAAATGAAAGTATTGTTTCTGTCTTCTGTCTTTGCCAGGGGCCATGAAAGAATATTAGGAACAGGTGACTGTAGCCAAAGTCATAGATTTTGCTTTATTATTTGTGTGCATTTACAGCCTTCCTATGTGACAGACTCATTTAGCTGGTGCTAGAGGCAATCTCTGTCTGTACCTAAAAATATCTTTAACAGCTGCACATAGGGAACAATCACGGGGAAAGGAAAAGAAGCATACAAAAGTAAAAGGCACCTTAGAAAGGAATTGGAGCCAGAGGAATTCAAGACAGGGGTTCTTTTATTAGCTAAAAGGACACTTATTTGGAGGAGCATGCAGAGTTTGCTTCTATTGATACTATTTTCGTTGATATTTTTCCGTTGCCATTGTTTGCTTAAAATAATTTCTCAGGAGATACCCGGTAGCTGCAGGCAGCAAGTCATAGCAATGTAGCTATGAACAGGAAAAATAAGTTTATTCTCTACGGAAGACCATTACTTTGCACACACACACAATGGAAAATCTGTGGATCTTGGCATTATATATTGGAGTATATGACAACTTCCTATAAACTCACTGACACAACCAAAAAATAGTGTGACAAAAATATTTTTCTCCCTCTTCAAACCTTCAGCAGGGAAGACTGGGGTGTTATATATTTTTTTTTTTCTATTTTCTGGTACTTACTGGAGCATTCACATTTAAAAGTCCCTTCTTGTTCTTTTTTTCCCTATGTCCTAGTAGTGCAGAGTAAAGCTTTGGATATCATCTCTCAAACTTTGCCTTATCCTCTTTCCTGACTTCATGACACCAATTCAAAAAATGTTAGAAATGAGATAAAAACATTCTTTCTATGTAATCCCAAACTGGAGTACTTAAAGTGATAAAAGGAAACAAATCTTTAACTCTTTTAAGAACTGTTTCTCTATCTATTACCTTACTTCTTGATGGGTTTCAGTTTTCTTATGGACCCTTCAGCTGAGTGATTAGAAAGAAAGTGTAGCATAGACCAGTTTGCCACTGTAGTCCTTCATCAAGGCTAGGAGATCAGCTTGTCTGTTTCTCAAAAGTCTGATTGATTTCACTTTTCCCCCCAGCTTTGAAATCATAACAGAAGCAGGTTTCAACACATCCTAGTTTCTTGTCAGATGAAATGAATCATTATCCCCACATGGCCTAGGATGGCGTGTAGTTTATAAGATTCATGTTGTCTCCACTTGCAAGGTGTTCAACTCTTTGGTACTGCAGAACTGTGATGATTGGAAGATTATTAGAAAAAGAAAGATCTACTCAAAAATACAGAGAATGATGTGAGGAATGTAATATCCACTCCAACAAAAAGTCTTTCATGATATTTGACACAGAAAACAAAATCATTTTCCCAGTCTCCTTAGTCTTCTATGAGAAGAAGCGCAGAATTCTGTACAATGTCTCTGCATCAATACTAAAATATGGAAACATATTTTTATCATCCTTCTGTATGTATGTTGTTGAAATTATAGGAGGCTTTTGCTTTCTCTATCCCTTAACTGGTAAAGTATCAGACTCCATTGGTTGAAAATCATTTTTGTCTAGCTCATGTCTGACAATATTCTTCTTACCTACACTTAGATATCCTTGATATATATATATATATGTTTATCTACAGCAGAAGTGGTCATCATTTGCTCCTTCTGTGGTCAAAGAAGAAAAGGAAACATGTCTAGGCCACCGTAGACTTTTACTTTTATGCAGGTGAATCCCATATTAAAGGAAACAGAAGACCAGTATCTGTGAACTCTTTAAAGTATAATAAAATCAGATTTTCGGTACTTTTATCTTTGTATGAATAAGAGTATGGTTATGGTGGACATCAAGCTGAACATCAGGCAAGAATTTGCATGCTTACCAAGAAAACACAAAGTAATACTGGACTACGTTAAAGAGTAGGGTAGCCATAAGATGTAGGTAAATTACGTCCTTCCCCTTATTGCTGGTGAAACTACAACTGAACAATGTCCCATCTGAGGTCTCCAGCTGAAGAGAGATAACTGGAAAGATGGAGAGCTGCATAAGCAGCAGAGGCCTAGTGTTCATGATATATGAGTATGTACTGGACTCAGACTTGTTTTGTCTATTAAAAAGGAAACTAAAGGAAGCTTACAACTACTTGAAAGGGAGCTACAAAATTTGGGGAATAAGCTCCTGTTAGCAGTAGAAGAATACAAAATGAGGGATAATAATAATGCATTGTAGTTTGTCAGATTCAAGTTGGATGTTAGAGGGGGAAAAAATCTTTTGAAGAGCATGGCAGCATGGGAACAGATTACTCTAAGTGAATGTGGGATCCTCATCCTTGGAAGATTTCAAGATTTGGCTGAGCAAAAGATCTTGCTGATCAGGTCCAGTGCTGGGGTCAGCCCTGTTTTGAATAGTAGGCTGGACTAAGTTTACAGAGGATTTTTTCCAAACAAAATTTTTATGGTTATTTTCAAAATAAATATTATAGCACTAGTCAGAGCACGAGAAGCAGAATGTTTGTGCAGCATCTTTAGAAAAGCTTAGGCGAGTTCTAGGGTAGGTTAATTTTTATTTCTCACATCTACAATAGAGATATGTAAATAAAAAGGAAGGAAAAAAAAAAAGAAAAAGCATCACATATATGTTATCAGAATTGTTGTCATATAGGCATCTTATTGGATTTCTGAATATGAACACTTTCTTAAGTGAAAAGGCTAGCTGCCTATTTCCACAGATTGTTGAGAATTACCGAGGCATCACAGAATCATAGAATCACAGAATGCTTAAGGTTGGAAGGGACCTCTAGAGGTCACCTAGTCCAACCCCCCTGCTCAAGCATGGACACCTAGAGCACGTGGCACAATGTGGCATCCAGGCGGGTTTGGAAGATCTCCAGAGAAGGAGACTCCGCAACCTCTCTGGGCAGCCTGTTCCAGGGCTCTGTCACCTTTACAATAAAGAAGTTCTTCTTCATATGGAGATTAAACTTCCTATGTTTCAGCTTGCACCCATTCCCCCTTGTTCTGTCACTGACCACCACAGAGAACAGCCTGGCCCCATACTCCCTACATTGATGCCTCAGGTACCTGACCATGTTGGCCAAGTCTGCTCTCAGCCTTCACTTCTCCAGACTAAACAGGCGCAGCTTGCTTAGTCTTTCCTCAAACAACACCTGCTGCAGTCCCTTAATCATCTTCATGGCTCTATGCTGGACCCTCTCTAGAAACTCACTGTCCTTCTTGTACTGGGGAGCCCAGAACTGCACACAGTACTCCAAGTGCAGCCTCACCAGAGCTGAGTAGAGGGGGAGGATCACCCCCCTTGACCTGCTGGCAACAGTCCTCCTGATGCATCCTTGAGGCTGAAGTACTGGGACCTCTAAGGTGTGAAAATAACTGGGGAACTACATATTTGATTAACCAAAATAAACACCTCAATAACTTCTGAACTGTGAATCAACAAATGAACATCACTTAGCGGTAAAAGGTTGAGTTTTGAATTAAAAATATTTGCTGAATTTCTGATTGCCCAGGAGAAATTTGCATTGTAAATAAGTGACACTTTGGAAGGGTTATATCACTTTTTGCATGTGTTTCAACACTGCTGAGACTTAATTTATGTACTGTCATAGCAGAGGGGGAAATATAATGGATTTTTAATTATCCCAAGTTACAAAGAGCAAATGGAAGGTAGTCCAGCTTCTAGACGAAGTGGGAAGAGAATTAGAAGTTATAAAGAACAAATTACACAGTCATGCCCTATTAAAGTTTTCTTGGGCATGTGGCCTTCCACAGTTTTAAGAGGCATAAACAGATTTCTTGATTCATTCTCAGAGTACAATATTTAATCACATTTTAAAAATGGTTAACAAGGTGGCATGCACCAAATTAATTCTAGTTTATTTATATTTGTGCATGCTTCTGCTTCTGAATAAGAAGCCTGATGTACCATACAAAGGCAACAAAGCTCTCCTAACAGTTTTATATTTTCTGGCGTTTCCACTTCCTTGACTTGAGAAGGTGGAAAATCGTTCACACACTTTTATGAAAAGTTCTTTGTTCTCAGATCATGTAGTAAAACACATAACTAATGGTGCCTTTAAGCTTAAATTTTTCAGTACGTGTGCTAGAATGTTCTATTCCATTCAGTCCTTGTTTTTTTGGCCTTCCTCCCGCATCTTTTTTTTTGTGGCTATGTGTTTTTGGATCTTAAAAATAGCTGTTCAGTGACAACCATTTGCAAGGCAAATAATAGAACTTTTTGTGCCTTTTTGTATTTCTTCCTGTTCACTAAGAACTTAATTATGCAGAGGCCTCAAGAATCTTATTAAATTAAATAGATATAGGTTTAAGCAAAAGCACACAGAGTAAGAGCTTGGTCCCTTCCTATTTCTACAAATGAGAACATTATGACCAATCCTATGTTTCATTATTCTCACTTTTACCCCTTCTCCCCAGTTTTCTTCCCCAAGAAGAAGATCTCTTCTTTTTCCCATTTTCCTGCTGGTTGACACTGAAAGCACATTAAACATGGATTTTCATTAAAGTAGGTTAAATTGAAAATGTTCTTGATTTAGCTTCCATTCATCTAAACAGTGTAAATTTTGATGAACAGCCAGAGTTTATCTGAAATCCTTGGATCGTCTGACCCTCTCAGCTTTTCAAAACAAATCTGGAGATCTCGCAAGAAGAGATTTTCCTGGGAAATATACAGCTGTTCTTCTTCTGGTTCTGAAATATTGCAGCAACACTTGTTGGTGTTTCATCATTTGCAGTTCCATCTGGAACCCAGAAGGAAAATTTGCATATATAAAAATAAAATGTTATCTGAATATTTCAGACCTTCATTAAAGGTTTGGTCTAATTTCTGGTCTAATCACAGATGAAACTCAAGTGGTGTTGGGGGACATTTAGATTTGGACTGTTTTATACCTAATTTTCGTCATCAGGATAACTGCCTTCTCAAGGGAAAAAGTAATAATTAAAATCTCTGCTGCTTTTTGTCACGATTATCTTTATGTGAAAGTGGTTCAAGAAATAAATGGAGTAGATTGAAACACCTGTGATGTCTTTTAGTAGGCTTTGGTGGACTGCAAGGAATGAAAGGTAAAAAATTTAATTCAAAAATCTTGATGCAACTACTGCTAATACTTTATTTGATTTAGTGCTGAAACTTTCCTTTTAGAATATAATACTGATTATGGACTTTCTAAACAATTCTCTGTATAGTGGTGACTGCTACTCTCGAGCCTTAAAAAATGAAATATATTTTTATTAGTGTTTTAAAAAATGAAATACATTGGTTTCATTGTTTTTAATAACATTACTTTATCGGTTTCACAGTAGAAAAATTCACAGTGGGGCTTTTCGAAGATCCCTGGTGCCTGGGGATCTTGGGCACTGTTTAAAGGTCTTGTAAATCAGCAGTCTGTGATTCCACAGAAAGAAACCCTACTATTTCCATTATTTTGAGTTATAAGTGTGTTGGTTCCTTTATTTTTCTAATATATACACAATATGTGTGGTGGTTGGCTTCTTTTCTCAAATTAGATTTAACAGTAAATGACAGCAATTTCTCCAGAAATGTCCCATAAACCACATAGACTGTGGCCAAGTCTGCTATCAATAACCTAAAGTAATATCTGAGACACTCCAGGGGCTACTAAGAGAGGAAACAACATCTACCATATCAAGTCCTTAAACCAGAAAAATCTAAAATGGCAGCATCATAAAATCTTTTACTGTGAGTAATGGCTGACGTATACAAGTCTCCGTCCCAGTCTTAAATTTAATGTATCCCTTCTCCCAATCCTATGATGCCCTGGTGATTAGCCTTGCTCTGTGCTGGATGAAGCACACTAGATATCAAAAACTCTTCTTTGATGCTGCTGGCAGACTGTGAGAGCAACTGAGATAAAAGGAAATAAGGACTATACGACTTAGTCTGACGGAAACTTTCCAGGAGGTATTTCAACTTGTGAACAGCAGCTTTGAGGAGGAAAAAAAAAAAAGTATTGGAAGGCATTTTTCTTTTTATGAACTAGTGCTGGAGTCTGGGCCTGACAAAGTTAATAAAGAAAAAAAAAAGGCAGTTGTGTGTAGGATTCAGGATGATAGAGAAGTGTACAGGGGAGACTTGACGAGAACATTTACTCACATTAATGAAAACTGACCATTTAATCAAAATGAGTATTATTGATCAGCTTGAATTGTTTCAAGCAATATGACAGACTCTGAAGGGTGATTGTGTTCTTATACAAATATTTGTCGCTATGGAAATTAAACTATTAGAGACCTGTGAATTAGATTGTAAATATCCACAGGTTTTTGAATCAAAACACTGCTGAATAATGAATAAGTTCCCTCAAGCTCTCTCTTGACATCTCTAAGCCTCTGTAATGCAAAAAGGAAAAAGGATTGCCCTTTAAAAATGTGCCCCACCTAAACAATTAAAACAAGCACTGCAGGTGCTAAAAAATGTTCCCTGTGAAGAGACTTTAATTTAGCTCAGAACCATGGGGCTACTCTGTATTTAAAAGACTAGCTAGTGAGGATTAGAAATTAGAAATGCTGATGCTGACAGGATCACCTGTTATCAAGATTAGGTAGGATTTCTAGAGCTACATAAGTGGTGGACTTTGTTATATTTTCAACTGATTCTAATTCTCTTTCCTGATTTGCTGTCTCTCAGAGACTATGTGACCCCTTGACTATTGCTTTTCAGAAGTAAGGCTCTCCACCTTCTTTGTAAACTTGGATGGCAGAAAGTCCTTTGAATGGAATCTTCCACATCCTTTAGACATACTTAAATCATTGGCTTACTGGGTGATTTGTACTGGAGAATTGTTCTAATTCAATTAGGAAATTATCCAACTTAGACTGGAGAACCTCTTCACTGAAAGCCAGTGCATTTCCCCTGAAAGATCCGGTTGTGAAAAATCAGTGTATTCTCAATTGTTCTGCAGTGTTGCAAAACTCACATAAGGAATTAAATTCTTTCTTTTTTTTTCCAGCAGATTTTTCAAGATTCTGCTTTAGTCTACCTCAAGCAGACTAGTTGTTATGCTCTAATCAACAGAAAGTTTTCTTACGGACTTCAAGGAAGTTGATATAAATTAATCAGGGAGCATATAAATAAACTGTAGATGAAATCCTTGGTCCAGTTAAATCCACAGTGGTGTTATTGACTGATAGGTTAAGATATTGTTATTGAAGGGAAAATAATAATTAAAAAAAAAAGTTTTTTTTTTTTTTGTGGCTTGATGAAATGTAGATCTCATTAATCAAAAATCCACATAAAAATGACTAATCCTTACTGGAATGTTGATAGGGCATACACTAAAATGGAATTACATTCACTAAAAGGGCCTTAGGAGTCCCTTTCTTTCTATAGAGAACTGAGATGGAATTATTCCTTTGAGTACAACTTGGTAACACACCTGCAAAATAGACATCGCTCTCTCTTTTGCAGCATTGCATGAATGAATGATAACACAAGAAGACAGTTAGGCTTTCCAGAAGGCAGATAAAAGGTAGCATAAAAGCATGAAAACTGACCATCTCTGCTGCTGCCACCCACAGAGCATGCTGATCCGAATTCACTTGGGAGAAAAAGGAGAGCTTTTGGCTGCTTCAGGAGGATTTAAGGCATGGGAGAATGAAGTTTTGAGGTGGATCTGCTCCTTGCTGTGGTGCTGCACAAGTGTTTAACAAGGAAGCCTGGGGACATGCCAGCAGTCAGCAAGGTCTGTTCCTACTAGTTCTTACTTCCACTAAGTGGAATTTCATTAAACAACTCAAGATGGGAAAAAAAAAAAAAAAAAAGGAACAGATTTCCAGATACTACTACTCTGCCCTTCCAGTGGTGCAATTCCAGTGGATTGGGTGTGAAATAGTTCCTGCTACATTTCTTACATAGGAGTGTGATAAAAACTAATAGACTGCAAGAAGGTGGCAGTGTCAAGCTTTCACTGAAGGAAGTCGATAAAAAAAAACATAGCTGACAAAAGAGAGCTCAGTGCAATGAAAATTTGAAATTATATGACAATGAAATCTACTTAGTTCAGAAAGTGTTCCTTTCTGAGGAAGTGAGGAACTTCTGAAACTGTTCTAAGTTTCCTAGAGATACGGAACAACCTATTTCCATTGCTTTAATATAATATGTCAATAAAATTCTGCATTAGGTTGAAAAATAGAGAAAATTAAACTAAGATACCAAGAACAACCTACTTTTTGACAGTCAACTGTGATTAAATAGGTGTTAGGGAGCAAAGTCTTTGACAGATAACTCCGACAGCTAATTATTATTTTCTTTAAAAGTTTCCTTTTTCAAAACAAGGTCAATTCAAAAAGATGTGTGAAAATGAGTAGAGAGAATGAGCTGTCACTTTACCATGTCTTTGTTATAAAATTAACAAGACACATTTATACCAAGGTTATGACAATACAAATGTAACACATTATGTAAGCATCTTGGTTCATTTCATGTTAAACTTCACAACAGAAACATCCTATCCTAAGTCCTAGACCATAAACTACAAAAATCATCAGCATTTATGTACTTTAGAATTAGAATGGACCAATGGCAGTAACAAAATGATACATAACACAAAAGAAATATGTTAGACACTGGTTATTTACCTTATACTCCTATCGTTTTATATGTTAAAAATACTTAAAAATTCTCATCGGG
Organism: Tinamus guttatus; assembly: GCF_000705375.1. Next base: position 60,736 of record NW_010580919.1, on the reverse strand, counting down.
CTAATGAAGAACCATATTTTAAAAGAGATATAAACAATAGAAGGAGGGTATACTTTACTTTTCCAATGGTCTTTAAAATTATATGTGCATACATACACACCTGCAATTTCTTCTAAACGCATGGTTTTAATTCTTTATTCTAAAAGAGTTATTAATTATTTTGTATTTATCTCTGTATGTATACATGTGTAAATTAAGTCAATGTTGACCCAAAGAAGCTGCTTCATCAGCAACCCAAAGTAAAGAACATTACTGTAAATAAGTTGCAAAATTTGAATTACATAATTTTCTGAATATTTATACTACCACAAATTCTGAAAAGAGAAATATTATTATTAGCCTTATTAACATGAAATATTTTGTAGGAATGCTAGCAAACCAGATTTGTTGAGAATTTTCCACCTCGTACAAGAACTTCTCTCCCCATTAATCCTTTTGATTTAACAAGTGAAGATGTACTATGCAATCTGGCACTATCATAGAAGAAACTAACAAGAGACAAACTTTCAACCTGATAATGAAGAAAAGATCAAGTTGGCTACCTTTATAATAGTATAAAATAGTCCTAACTAAGTGACAGTTAAGCACTTTGAATCCTTTAAAATTGCATGCCAGACAAATACTTCTCCATTTGATACTATTTGATAAACAATTTATTTCAAACTAAACCTGATAAAAAATTGATTAGTTTCACTACAAGTTATTGCATCATATTACATACAAATGTCAGAATGAATAATTAAATACATACTACTTGTAAGTAAGGTTATGAGTAAGTTTAGTTACTGACCCACTGAACTAGCACTTCTACAAGAATACAAATCTTTTGCCATTGAATTTTTATATGTAATATTGAGAGTGGCATCTTAATCATATCGAACTTACCTTGATGTGCATCCCGCGTAGGTGTAACATTCCAGCTAAATATCTAAACTTCCATTTTATTCAGTGTAGAACCATTCAGTGTTAGTCTACCTGGAATTATTCTTTTCACTGAGACATAGACATCTACATTTGGCAAGATGCTTGTATCCAATGTCAGTTGAGTGTCTCTACTATAGTGGAGAACTAGAGACTTTACCAGCATGTTGAGGTCTGTCTTGTAAGCATCTAAAGCTAGCAGACCTACTACCCTTAAAGTAGGCATTGTAATATCCTTCAAAAAGGCAAAAGTGAAACGTAGAGCAACAGTCTTTTTTCCTGTGTGATAGGTGCTAAGCTTCATAGCATACTGATAATCAGTCATGAGAGTGACAATTAAAAATGAAAATATAGATTTCACTCTGTTTCAGCAATAGTATACAACAACCTATTAAGGTATATCAACACCACATTCTCACTTCAGACTGAGAAACAGAAGGAAGAGAATAAAATGAACTCTGGAAACTGAGTCACCAGAAAGAAAACAAAACAAAACAAAACAAAAAACCACATATACATACATATGTATATGTATAAATATACATATAGTTTAACTAGAAAGACCTGAGGAAAATCTTCAGTGTAGCACTTAATAAAATAAATATTACCTGTAACATGTTTCAAGTAGTAGATATCCTTGAAAAGCTTTGAATGTTGAACTTCCTCTCTTAAGTAATGACAATGTTAAATTTAGGATAATACTTTATACTTCAGACAAAACAAAACTGATGTCATCACCTATGACACAATGAGTCCAGGGATAGAAATGTCTCTGTCAGGAACTACAATGAATTGGCTTTTGTGTTTGCTGCTCTGTACTTAAAGATTGTGATAGATACTGGATTATAGTTCTATATTTTTATATAAATAAATAATTAAAAAATCCAACTTAAAAGAGTGCAAATCTAATGGGATTTTATCAAAAGCATGGTTATCCTGCAGGAATTATTTATACTGAAAATAGAATAACATTTCTCTACCTCACTTTGTTCTGAAAAGTCTATAGCTCTAAGAGTAGAGCTCTAAAAGTGGAGAAATTAATAACAAAGAGAGTACATAAGAAAGAAAGCATAAGAAAAATCATTATTAATGTATTTAGGAATCGTATTTCATGATTGAATAGTATTTTATGTAGAATTAAATATACATGTTTGTGCATGTTTGCTCTTTGGGACGAACTAGTGTCCAACAATTTTCATCCTTTTATTTCAAAACACATAATTAAAGCAAGAAGTGAAATAAGTACATTCATGAACTGAATAGATCATATCTAGGCAATAATAAGTCATACTTCTTCATGCTGCAATGGTAGTTTTCCCGATGGAGAAAAAACATCAGGTACTGATATGTTAGCATACTTTTTCAGACATCTTTAAATGATAGAAAATGAGCAAAAGTGGTATACTATTCAGAATCAGTATATATTGTGTGTAATCAAAATGAACAGAAATGAAATGGAAGGACCTCTACTACAGAGAAACCAAAGAAAACTCAATTAAGGAAATAATTGCTGGCTTTCATGTCTTCATTTGCATTTTGTCCACTCATACAAAATATCCTCCTGGCATCTTGTTCTGTTCCTGGCAGGCAAACTGTTGATGATCTGGGGACAGAAGCTGGATTCTAGTTTGAAAACATAACATACTTTCTAAAAAAAAAAAAAAAGAGAGATCTCTTCATAGACACATCTGCAGTTGTGTTTCTTCATTCCCCTTTTCTTTGGTGTGAGGAAAGAGTCAGAGAAAGAAGTAGATTTAGCCTCGAAATCTTCTTCCAACTGTGACTATTTTAGTATTACAGTTTTCTTAAAAATAATAATTTGTGAAGTGTATGGCTATATCTGTTCTAGTGAATTAATGACAGGAAAACATCTTTTTGGTTTTGTTATATTCTAGAAATAGTTTTTTTTTTTTTTTTTTTTTTGGTCTGAGATGGTTAGGAGGAAGATCAAGGTGCAAGATCAATGCAAGTCTTTCTCCGCCATGGGTTACAGCTACACTAGTAAGTTGAATGTTCCTCAAACCACTGCCTAGGAGGTCTAGGTGATCATCAGTTCATGGAATAGCCTGTGTCCAAGCTAATAAATTCCCATAGCCTCCAAAATAGGATAGCCATAACCAGTTTGACTATTTTAAATGGGCTTTGGTCTGTGCCAGCTTATAAACCATGTTTTGGAATTATTGGAGAGACTGATAGTGGACAGTCTGTTCCAAGGGCTAAACTGGACGCAGTTTCACAGGTCGGGAGAGAAAACTGTTCAGGGACTATTCATGAAGTCACACAGCTTTCAGGACCTGAATGTTTGATCCAGTTGCCTCGTCACCATCCCAGATCCATTGTTGTTGCTTCCTTGAATTTTCTCCTAGCCTATTCCCTGTGACCATCTGCTATTTTCCTCTCCTATTCAGCAGCCACTGCTGCTTAGACCTCCCCTGGTACATCGTCACCTTCTTTACTTGACATTAATGTTGTTTCTTTTGCCCTCCCTTTTGTCATCTCTTGCAGCTAATTTTTTTTGCTGCCGATTCTTAGCAGAATTGCACAAAGACCAAGTTAATAATCATATTAGGACATGGTTGAACCCATCCTGAGCACTCTGAAGTCTGAAGTGCTTTACCTGGCCTTGTGTAAAACCACCTTAGGTTTGGCTAACTGAGATTAATTTTTAGGGGTCTCAAATTGCACCACGCTTCATGCCATAGCTAGTAAGGGTGCATCTCAGTGAAATCTTCTGACCTGAGAGACTTGTAAAAAATGAACATTTTAACTCAAAGAAACCTTACCCAATTTTAGAGGCATGTTTAGCAAATGTGGTGCATCTGAGCACACCTAACAAATGTGGTGCTTTAAAAGTTATAGAAGAAAAAGACTTGCTTTCTGTGTTCCAAAGTTTTTTTGGCAGGAGACAGGCACCTAGTCAGTTCAGTCAAGAGCACAGGGCTGCTGAGAATGAGGTACAGTTGTAGTTATTATCTGAAAATTTATATGCTGGAACTAGAAGGTGTTTTCTAGAGTTGGTCTCTTGAACAGAGGTCAAGACCATGTGCTAAACCATGTCCCTAAGTGCTTCATCTACACATCTCTTGAACACTGCCAAGGACCATGACTCCACCACTTCCCCAGGTAGGCTGTTCCAATGCTTGACTACTCTTTCTGTGCAGAAATTTTTATTGTTGGTGATGAACATCTTATGCTCAAATTGAGCCAGCACATACCCTTTACTGTAAATCCAGGTATTTACAGTAAAGGGTATGTGCTGGCTCAATCTTTCTAGTGTCTAACCTGAACTTCCCCTGGCACAGCTTGAGGCCATTTCCTCTTACCGTATCTGTAGATATTCTGGAGAAGAGATTGACTCCTGCCTCACTACAGCCTCCTGTCAGGTAGTTGTAGAGAGCAATAAGGTCTCCCCCGAGCCTCTTCTTTTCCAGACTAAATAACCCCAGCTCCCTCATCTGCTCCTCAGAAGGTCTGTGCTCCAGACCCTTCACAAGCTTTGTTGCCATTCTTTGGACATGCTCCATCGCCTCAATGTCTTTGTTTTAGTGAAGGGCCCAAAACTGAACACAGTATTCAAGGTGTGGCCTCACCACCACCTAGTCCAGGGGAATAATCACTTCCCTGGTACTGCTGCCTACATTGTTCCTGACACAAGCCAGGAGACTTTTGGCCTTCTTGGCCATCTGGGCACACTCCTGGCTCATGTTCACCCACCTGTCAGCCAACACTCCCAGATCTTTTTCTGCCACACAGCTCTCCAGCCACTCTGCCCCAAGCCACTCTGAAGCACTGCATGGGATTGTTGTGACCAAAGTACAGGACCTGGCACTTGGCCTTGTTGAACATCATACATTTGGTCTCGGCCCATCCACCCAGCCTGTCCAGATCCCTCTGCAGAGCCTTTCTACCCTCAAGCAGATCAACACTTCCTCCCAGCTTGGTGTCATCTGCAAATTTGGTGAGGGTGCACCCAATCCCTTCATGCAGATAGTCAATAAAGATATTAAAGAGGACCAGTCCCAATACTGACCCCCGGAGAACACCGCTCGTGATCGGTTGCAAGCTGGATTTAACTCCATTCACCACCACTTTCTGGGCCCAGCTACCTAGCCAGTTCTTCATGCAGTGAAGAGTACACCTATCTAAGCCATGAGCTGTCAGCTTCTCCAGGAGAAGGCAGTGGAAGATTGTGTCAAAGGCCTTACAAAAGTCTACGTAGACCATATCTACAGTCTTTCCATTATCCACTAGGCAGGTCACCTGGTCATAGAAGGAGATCAGGTTGGTGAGGCAGGGCCTGCCTTTCATGAATTCATGTTGGTTGGTCCTGATCTTTTGGTTGACACACACATGCTATGCGATCGCCCTCAAGATGATCTGCCCCATAAATTTCCCTGATACAGAGGTTAGGCGATGGATACCCACTTGGTGAGCACTTCCACCAGCTCCTTCAGAACCCTCGGGTGGATCCTATCTGGCCCCATAGACTTGTGGGTGTCCAAGTGGAGTAACAGGCCAATGACTGTTTCCTCCTGGATTATGGGGAGGGTTTATTCTGCAGTCTATAGGTGTCTTTCTTCCAGCTCTGGAGGCCAAGTACATTGAGGATGACTGATCTGTGTGTTAAAAGACCTCAGTCTTTAAGAAGACATTAAGTACCTCAGCTTTATCCTCATCCTTGGTGACAATATTCCCTATTGAGCTATCCCATCCAAGGTTTCCCTTTTCTATTTTTTCCCTACCTACCCTAGCAGCTTTCTTGCATCCTTCCCAAGTTACCTGTGCCTTCTTCCAGAGGTGGTAAATTCTTTTTTTTTCCCAGAGCCTCAGCAATAGGTCCCTATACTGCCAACTAGGTCTTCTTCCCCTTTGACTCATTCCTGGGCATACGGGAATGGCCTACTCCTGCGCCTTTAAGATTTCCTCCTTGAAAAGAGTCCAGTTCATGACTGTCTATCAAGGGATTGTCCCAACCAATGTCCTAAACAGTCCAAAGTCTGCCCTCTGGAAGTTCAACATAGTGGTTTTGCTGACAGTTTTGTTTGTTGCAGAACATGGCAGTATTTATGTGGGTCATGCTGAATCATTGGCTTCTGTGGAAAACAGGAAAGAATTTTGAAACATGCATTGTGTATCATTTTATTTTTAAACCATGCTCATTGTTAACAGATTAGAAGGTTCACTATGGAACAAGAAGTATTTTAAAAAGAATAATGTTCAGCAACAATATTCGTGCTATTCACTGCTGTCTAGATTAGGAAAAAAGAAATAATGCAATGCCAAAGAACAGTAAGAATCTCACTGGAATGCATAATATAAGATTTAATTATAATGTAATCATCATAAAGGGGTTCTATGTGGAGCTTTAAATGCTCTGCAAAGTTTTTAACACCAATTAGTGCAATGATTTTTGTATTTCTAGGTTCTGCTTTCTTGTAAAATACAGATACAAGGTAGAGCCACACAGTGATACTACTGTGATATAACAGATGATTCCATACCATAAAGAAGAAAAGCTATATCAGTGGAAAACACAGAGTATATGAAATATCTGGCAAATTGAGTTCTAAAATATCAGAGCACATTTCTTTGTTTCAGCTCCAGATGTTATTCATGGTCTTATTCAGTAGAACGATTAATCAAGATTTTTTTTTTTCCTATTAATTTCAGTAGATTTTGGTCTGTATTTAGATGATCAGATATGCCAGTTCATGTTGTGGAATTATGTGAGTTAAAAATAGTAACAGAGAAAAACAACAACAAAATATATTTAAAAAATCTGATTCAGATTGTACTAGGAAATGTAAACTACACTGGGGATGCTGTTGAAATAGACTGTTATCTCTGCTCTGCCGTCAACAAAAAATGAAAGCTTAAAATGAAAATGTGTTCTTCAGATAGCTTACAGAATAATTTACATTCAATGACATAAAATATTATGGTGACTCTTATCCACAAAGGTACATCTTTACAATAGACAGAAATAGAAATTGAGAATGCAAAGGCGAGAAAATATATTCAGAGAGCTCAGTGTGCTCGAAACAATTTGAACATTTCTCTTTTTGCTCAGCTCCCATACAGCACAAAAAGATCTCCTCTATATAAGCAGATCACACAGAAATCACTCAGAATGGTTGGGATTGTAAGGGACCTCTGGAGATCATCTAGTCCAACCCCTCTGCTCAAGCACGGACACCTAGAGCACATGGCACAGGGTCACATCTAGGCACGTTTGGAAGATCTCCAGAGAAGGAGACTCCACAACCTCTCTGGGCAGTCTGTTCCAGGGCTTTGTCAGAAATAAGTTCTTCCTCATATGGAGATGGAGCTTCCCATGTGTATTGCAGATGGGAATTTCTGTGATCTGTAGAGTCATAAAAATCTACTGTGAGAAGCAGAGGCCAGACTTTGGGAAAGAAGATGTTTGCCTGCCTAGGCTGAGCGATAAGGAGCAGGGATGCAGCTGCTCAGCCCGGTTCACAGGCAACCCCCCCCGGAAACCTGTTGAAGCCGGCCGCTTGGCCGGTTAAGTAGCGAACTTAACTGCAGACGTCCTCCAAACTAGCCTTGGAGGCCAAAACACCTGGAAATGAGGAAGAAGAGGAGGAAGGCAGGACCCCCAAATTGAGGGCTGGGACCCCCGACTGGTGCATGCCTGCGCACTCGGGGGGAGAGTTGCACAACTCGAGGCAGAGTTTGTCTGCCCCACCCCGGGCTGCCTCCTGTGTCGGACTGACCCTACGTGCCAGGATGCACCGGGCATAAAAGTGGACAGTGCGAAGAGAGCGGGGGGCGGGGGGTGGGGAGAAGAAACTCCTGACTTTGAGGCCTATGCTGTCTCCATGGGAGCCGGTCAGCAACTCTCCCTCTCTGATCTGCCAGTTCGAGACGATCTTCGGGTCCAGATCATCAGGTATCACCTCGTGAGTAGTTATCCATACTTTGCTTCTTTTATGTGCTTTCACCTGAATAAATGCTCGATGTAGTCACCTCGTTCTGGTGTGATTATTGCCAAATCCCGAGCCCATCTGGAACACCATGTTTTAATTTATAGCCATTACTCCTTATCCTGTCACTGGCCGTCACCAAGAAGAGTTTTGCCCTATCTTCCTTACATTCTCCCCTCAGGTATTTACACATATTGATTAGATCCACCCTCAATCTTCTCCTCTCCAGGCTAAACAGGCCCAGCTTGCTTAGTCTTTCCGATACGATCGACACTTGAGTCCCTTAATCATCTTCACTGCTCTATGCTGGACCCTCTCCGGAAGTTCCATGTCCCTCTTGTACAGGGAAGCCCAGAACTGCACACAATACTCCAGGTGCAGCCTCACCAGAGCCAAGTAGAGGGGCAGGATCTCCTCCCTCGACCTGCTGGCAACACTCCTCCTAAGGCAGGGCAGGACGCCGTAGGCCTTCTTGGGCAAAAGGGCACATTGCTGCCTCATGGTTAACTTGCTGCCAACCAGGACTTCCAAATCCCTCTCCACAGAGCTACTTTCCAGCATTTCAATCCCTAATCTCTCCTGGTGTCTGGGGTTATCTCTCCCCACGTGCAGGACCCTGCGCTTGTCAACCTTGTTGAACCTCATAAGGTTCCTCTCTGTCCAATTCTCCAACCTGTCCAGGTCCCTCTAAATGGCAGGACAGCCTTCTGGCTGTGTTGATAACTCCACCCAGTTTAGTATCCTCTGCAGACTTGCTCAGGGTGCACTCTGTACCTTCATTCAAGTCATTGAGAAACAAGTTTAATAGCACTGGGCCCAGTACTGACTCCTGGGGGACGCCACTGGTCACGGGTCAACTAGACTCGGCTCCAGTTATCGTGACCCTCTGAGCTCTGCCATCCAGCCAGTTCTCACGCCCCCTCACTGTCCACTCATCTAACCCATACTTTCTGAGCTTCTCTATGAGGATGTCATGGGAGATGGTGTGAAAGCCTTGCTGAAGTCAAGGTACACAACATCCATGGCTTTCCCCCTGTCCATCCAGCCAGTCATCCAGTCGTAGAAGGCTATCAGGTTGGTCAAGCATGACTTCCCCTTGATGAATCCATGCTGACTGCTCCTGATCATCCTCTTTTCCTTCACATTCCTCGAGATGGTCTCTAGGATGAGCTGCTCCATCACATTTCCAGGGACGGAGGAAAGGCTGACTGGCCTTGCAGTTTCTTAGGTCCTCCCTATTGCGCTTTTTGAAGACGGAGGTGACGTTGGCTTTCTTCCAGTCTTCTGGCACCTCCTCTGCTCTCCATCACCTCTCGAAGATGATAGAGAGTGGTTGAACAATATAAATAATAGCTATTTATGAATAAAGTTTGGCAATGCATTTCACACCCTTTTGCATTCACTATGATTAAAATATTCAAAACATTTAATTGGGTTAACCAGTTGCCTTTTTTCTTCATGCCAGTACTATGTTAGCTTTATTAATCTTGATAACCTAGATTTCCTCTCTGTACCCAAGTTCTGAAGTCATTCAAAACCTTTCTGTGAAATAGACTTATTATGACATTTTAAATTGTAGGACATCTGGGACACCAAAGGACATGGAGTTTAAAAGTGATGCCAATTATTGTGATGCTGAAATATAGACTAGCAATTATAATGTAAAGAGCCTTACCCTAACATATAAAAACTAGATCATTAGATGACTCCTGCCGGAAAAGAGAAAAAAAGGAAGAAAGAAGAGACATGTCTAACCATAGCCGCTGCCACTATATGAATAAATTATTCACAGAATTTTCCCAGTAAGTGCTTTTATGTCTCTCAAGTTTGCTTATGCAAAGTGCACATAACAGGTGTATAATTATGGGAATTATCCTCTCTGGTATGGTTCCCTGTAAGGCATTTTAGATCCTAAACATTATGCATATGTCTATTTTTACATGAGGGCTGGTATCACCAAATATCTTTCATAGAGCTACTCAGCGGCAGTTACCTATACCCACTAAGCAGTCTTCATTCTGGGTCTGCTGCCAATCAAGATCATTAACTGAGCAAAATATTTAATCCCATAAACATTTACTATGCTTGCAATTTCCTAATGTTAACTTGCTAAAGTCTACAAAATTGTTATATTCCATCCTGGGGTAAACAAGTTCTGCCCTATTATCCTTAATCCTCAAAAAAGCCAAAAGGATCTATTTTGGAGGTCAAGGCTGCTTAAAAAAAACATCATTAATACAGTGTACCACTGGAGATTAAATCTTTGTCTCATTCATGTCAATAGGATGTTGACTTCAAGAATGTTGACTACAAGACAGCAAATTCTTCTAATTTTTCCTGTAAGATTTTCAACAACAACTGAACAGGAAAGGGAAGACTTTTTGGAGGACTTTCCTAACTTATGTTAATTGTGGAACAAGCACAGCTGTAGCTGACATGTTAGAGAAAATAGCTGTGAGTCTTTGGAATGGCAAAATTCTTCTATGCTTCAATATATTTATCAATACATATAATGGAAAAATACATATGATGGAAGCGGGTATTCGGAATGTATATGCCCGCTACCCCAAAAGCTATTTAGACTTAGAAATATGAAGCAAGTATATAACAGAGATTTTTAAAAAATATGTTTTAAAAGGTTTTAAGTAGGTTATGCAGCCTTCTGCAAAATTTACCAGTGTATACATTCTGAATACCCACTTTCCATCATATGCACCATATTCTTTGTATAGAAATTTAAAAGGATTAAAATAATGTTCAATTTACCAGTTTAATTGGCAGATACAGATGTTAGCAGCCCTAAACATCAGCTATTATTTTAGGTCTTGTCTTTAGTACAATCCAAATTTTCAGTTCAAAACAAAAAATTGCACGATTGTTTGCTGAGCCTTTTCAATAAAAACTTGCTTCTCAATCAAAACAAGCTGATAAATAAATCTGAGTACATTTATAATCACATAAAATTTTATTATGCAAACTAGATCTGTTATAATTTCAGGAACTTTGCTGCTTTCCTTACATATTTTCCCAGACAGTCAAGTTTATTTAGTGAAATAATACTTTGACAAGTTAAGGCAATGCATTCCATCACTTGGGAAATTTTCTGTAATGTGTTCCTAAGGCTATCATTGTTTATTGGAACTTTACAATGACTAGCTTATGTAATGAGTATGCAGGAAAAAGAAAAGAAAAATACAATGCATTTTAAATGAGAAACATTCTCTAAAAAAATCCGGGTTTCAGTTCAATCAAATTTCTAATAAAAGGCAGGGTTCCAACAGTACAAATTTATATGTGAGAGGTTAATTATAACCAAATTTTCTCTCTCACACACCTATCATCTACTGTCTATCTTCAATGACTAATTGTAAAACAAATCTAATGAAGATTTTATTTCCTTGGACAAAGTCAATCAAACACACTTTGGAAATCAATTCTGGATATGCTTGAACGGTGCAATGGTCTATGAAGTGGGCATGTCTAAGTGAATGGCACTCGAATTCTTCTGAATTTGGGGCATCTCTCCACTTTGAACCATATTGACATAACATCTCAGGCAGGAGAAGGTTTGTTCTGGCTTGAACATCTTCACCTTGCACAGAGCAGACATGTGAAACATTCCAGTTTCCAGGAGCTTTAATAAAAGTAAAGCATATTTTTGACTTACATGCTACACATTGTTGACATTTCTTTTTCAATTTCTTTTTTAGCTGTATTCTTGGATTTTGGTTAATTGATGATATGTAAAATATTTTTTTCTCCATGAAATGAGAAACTACGGCAGTCATTGAAGTGGCTGTCTAACTCAAGATAAAAAAGTTCTGCAAGATTTATAGGTTACTGTTCAAGATAGCAGAAAACAAAGATTTGGTTTATAAATGTGCGTATATGTTTATGCAGTAAAAATGTTAATTGTTATTAAACATAGTATTTTTAAAACTTCTCTGTGTTATTTTCAGTAAATTTAGTATTTTCAGTAAATTTAGAATATTTTCTTTTTCATATTAAAAAATGTTTGCTTTATTTCATATTTTGCAAACAAAAGACAAAAAAATCTTGGCTAATCTGCTCTTTTACCAGTCATACGTTTTTGGTAGGGAAAAAAAAAATCTGAAAATCAAGCAACACCTTTATCCTCATATCAGATGCCAATGACATTGGTCATTTTCCCAAGATGTTTGATTGCAGTTTTTTTCTTTTTTGGGGGGAAGGGAGTAGAATTTGTAATATAGACACTGTGCAATGCTACTTTTTCCTAATTCATGAGCAGTATAATGCTTACTTATTTCTTCACAAATATTAATTTTCTTCTCTTTTGATCATAAGTGTTTATAGTTTTCACACTGTGTCAAAAACAAGTGAATAAAATAAGGATGTGTTCTCATCTAGAAAGTTATAAGGAAATACTAACAGAAAAAAAAGGAAGAAAAAAATATCATTGTGTAGATCTGGTACCTGTAGACTAATATGAAAGCAAAAACTGCAGATTCCCTCCACTACCCCAATAAGAACTCCATAAAGAAACTCAGAACACAGAAACTGTGGTCCATATCTGATGTTTAAAAGATGAGAGGACCAATCGACCAGCCTGAAATGTCTATTTACATGTTCTGTTTTGTTTTATGATTGAGAGCTAGTACTATTAAAAATAGAGTCCTATCATCAAAAGGGGAAAAAATCCTAATTGCAATTTTATACATCAATCTACTCTGCTAATCGTGCCTAAATGTACGTGGGATAAATGGCCACACAAGATAACAACTTTTAGCATTCGGGTTCAGAAGTTAGAATTTAGAAAGTAATCAAGATTTGTGTATATGTATTTTATGTGACTCAAAACAAGGAAAAATGTTGAAGAATTTTGTATGCCATGGAAGACCAGAGTTTGTTTTCAGCCCATCATAACTGAGAAGGACTTTACTCAGAGCTGAAATAAAATCTTTTAAAATTCTTCTAGGTAACTAGCATGGTTAGCATCAAGGAGCAAAGAAAGGGATTGCTAAAAAGGCATGAGTGGAGCAAGCAGCTAGTAGTGTGAGGAGCAGTGAACAGAAGTAATTTGTCTCATTACAGAATCAAAGCAGTGTGGTTCAAACTGAGTCTGTATTGAGAAAGACTCAGAAGTATTAGGAAAAATCATAAATGTTTCACCCATTCTTATACTTTTCCCTCAACCTCCATTTTGGGCTGTTGTCAAACAGAAGCTTCTGGACTGATTAGATTTTTAGCCTGACACAATATATTTTTTATTCCTATAACAGAGTAAAATGTGGGACACCTAGGGTCTTTGGCAAAGTATCTGCACTGGAGTCTTGGCAAAGGAGTGTAAATGTATATTAGATATGGAGTACAGATCCCTGTGTGAGATACGTCTAAGATCAAAGTCTACTTTTACAATTATGCTAATGAAGGTATGATTTACACTCACCATGCTTTAAATTACCTGTCTTTAGTGCTTTTACTTCCTTCAAGGCACTCAGATCTTAAATAGATCTTGTCAGCCTACCATCTGCTTCCAGTAGCAGCCAAGGGGTAAAAACATTTATAACCACAGCAGTGATGCTCAGAAATGACACCTCTTCCATAAGATTCAACAGCAATTAGGAAAAAAAGCCTGAATCACAAAAGGAAATATTTGTGTTCCAAAAAAGAATAGCTGCCCTCCTCACTGAGTGCATGTTTATGTTTATGCTTATATGTGTAGAGGGCAGAGGTAAGGTATTATCCCAGAGACAGTGTGGGGATAAAATCATTAGGACCCAGAAAAATGTGGGTCAGGGCAAGTTTGGATAGAAATTCTTCTGGCAGTACTGTGACTGGAAAAAAAAGGGCTAGGAATTAGAATTTCCATCCTTCAGTAAGGTCTGAATTTCTGAAAAATGAATGCTTTCTACATATCAGTTTCATTTCAACTAAATTCAGTGGTAGTGAGGTAACCTGGCAAAAGATTACAGAGATCCTAAGAACCGTAAAATTCCTACAAACTGTAGCCAGAAAAAGACTATCACAGTGTTGGGGAACTGAGGCTGGTGTGTTCAAGATTTTAATATAAAGAATACACTGAACCACATAGATATATTAACTACATTAGCTACTATGTTAATTACATAGCTAAATAAGGAATATAGTGTTAGAAATCCTGTAGGATTTCTTCCTATTAAACAGGACTCTTTCTATTAAACTTGGGATTTTTTTTCTCCATGCTTCATGATATCTAATATGTTTTTTCTCTACCTGTCAGCTCACAGACATTACCCGCAATTTCATTTTTTGGTTATTTCCATGTTAAAATAATAAATATTAAAAAAATGAACCAGCAAGCAAAATATATTGCCATGGCAAAAATATCTATCAGAAAAAAATATAAATATACTTATTTTCTTCTGCAAAGTAAGCAGGTATATTTTCTTGCCTCATACTAGGGAATATTGGTATCCAGACATGAAAGGACTAACAGAACAATTTGTTCTCACTGTTAGGAAGTCACTGCAAAGAAAATATGGCATAGAACCATTTCTTAAGAGATCTCTGTGTGATTTCACTTCAATTAAAAACTTTTACTGCGTTCATCTTGTCCTAAATGAGCAAAAAATTTCTCTGGAGGAATGTAGATTGAGGGCAGCTGATCATTCAGAATTTAGACAGTGAGGCAATATATGTTTTCTATGACCCAGGAGGAAAATTGGTCATACCTATCTTCCTTGAAGACTCTGGTAAGGTTAGGCACCTGTTTTCAATATGAAATTAGCTAAGGTATTATAAAAGAAGACAACTCTTCAAAAATGTACACAAAATGGAAAATAATTAAACTGTCCTCCATACTGTATGATTAATGGTAGAGGAAAGATGTCTGAAAATATTTTTCCAGATCAATCAGTCTTGATACATCTAAATGATACTGAAAGCTTTCAGGAGCATTTTTTCTTTCTTGCCTTTGTTGCAGACAAAGGACCATCTTCACACAACTTATAAATATGGTGGCTTTTTTTACTCACTTTTATAACAAATAGTAGTGAACAAAAACTTCTCTATTGTGACTGAGCAATAACTAACCACAGAAGAAGGCCCAGAGAGACAGGCAAATGGTGAGGTCCCTTTGCCCTTGAAGCTCAGGAATCATGTAGGATATAACTTTTTAATCATTGTACAGAGAACTGACTTTATCTCAACACAGTGAGCACCAGGGGATGCCCATTGTGTTAGACAGGCAGCTGTGTCTGTTGAATAGATTAAGTGGTGTAAACTTTTCTTCCTGAGCTGATCAAATGCATGTAAGTGGCTCTCTCAGATGAGCCAGACCATCATGAGGGAAGTGTATACATGGTTCACCCCAACATAGGGTATAAAACCTGAACAACAAAGGAATTTTGAAGAGAGCAATGAATTTGAGCTGGCTTCAATTCACATATTCCTTCCAGCGATAGAGGATGCCCATAGAGATTGGGAACAACAATCACGTTGGTATTGCAACTGAACTGTGTAAATGTGTACATTTGTATTGTGCTTTCAGTACATTGTTGAATCACACTGCTAAATCAAATATCCCACTTAACATCAAGTACCTTAATATAAAAATAACCTTTTATATTAAAGCTTGTACTCTATGTGTACAGAGTACACATCAGAGTACTAGACTCACGCACCTATGAAGTCTGATCTAAAGCAAAGTTGTTAGGGCTATCTTTTCAACTAAACAGATAAACAAAAATAGGTATCAGCTAATTATAATCCTCCAAAAATCTTATGAAGTGGAAGGCAGAGCACAACAAGATTTTTGCAGAACCTTGAAGTGGCATCCACTTCTCAGGGCGTGTCTACACTTGTAATTAACTGAATTAACTGTCTCAGGTTAATTACCTATTATTAATTTTGTAAGTATGTTCTTATTTAAGAGAAACCCTTAGAAATTAGACAAATATCTGGAGGATTGTGTTTATTTTTTTTCTTGTGCGTGTTTAAGGTTGGTTTTTGTAACCTGAAATAATTGGTCCCAAGTTAATGCTCAGAATGAGAAACTGGAAACAAAAGAGTATTTTATCCGCATCTGCTCTTACAGGAGAATGCTGTTTATATCTTTAACTCCCATATTCCAAATTATTTCAGAGTAAGTGTGTATTCAGTGCAAACCCACCTACTATTACTTTCAAAAATATGAGAGAAAAAAATCTAGGTTTAAGCTAAAAATATAATTTACTATTTGATTTTTCATCTTATGCTTCTGGATTCTTTTTGTTTGTTTGTTTTTAGAAGAAAGATACACTTCTGTTTCTCAGATAGTATATTGTTCCAGGAAGAAGGAATGCAATTTGCCACACTTAAAATTTCCAACAAAGCCTATATTTCTGGTTGCATTTGTTTTACTAAAGCAGAGTGGGTGTGATCTCTCTTTAAGATATCCACATTCAGTCACCTGGAAAAGCAAATATTTGCATTATATTTAAGTATACACAGCATTTACAAGTACTACAGCAAAGATTTTCTTTTTTTTCCGCAGAATTTAAGACATTCAGAAGCTGCCTGCATCTGCATTACAACAATACATAGCAACGCATATTTTCGTCAAGGTCACAAGGTTCTTCAGAAATATAAGTTATACAAACTGTAAATCTTTCATGGGGATTTGAAAGCATTCAGATTATGAGTTAAAACAAGTTTCCTAGGAAATCAGGTAATTTAAACATAAGGTTTTCATTCTATGTCAGATTAAAATATAGAGGATTCCATTTAGAATTTTAGAATGGAGAATTCTATATTTTAGAATCCTATATATCCAATCCAATAGATGCTTGGTGTGGTAATTAGTCACAGCAGTAAAAAAGGCACAGAGTTTGAAAAATATTTTAAGGGACTCAAATGTCGATCGTATCAGGAAAGACTAAGCGAGCTGGGCCTGTCTAGCCTGGAGAGGAGAAAACTGAGGGTGGATCTGATCAATATGTGCAAATACCTGAGGGGAGAATGTAAAGAAGATAGGGCAAAACTCGTCTCGGTGGTAGCCAGTGACAGGACAAGGGGTAATGGGATAATGGGTAAATTAAAACACAGGAAGTTCCATCTCCATATGAGGAAGAACATTTTTATTGTGAGAGTGACAGAGCCCTGGAACAGGCTGCCCAGAGAGGCTGTGGAGTCTCCTTCTTTGGAGATCTTCCAAACCCGCCTGGATGCCACCCTGTGCCACATGCTCTAGGTGTCCCTGCTTGAGCAGGGGTGTTAACTAGATGATCTCTAGAAGTCTCTTCCAATGTCAATCGTTCTGTGTGATTTCTGTGATTATTAGATATATTAAATATATATACATACACTGTGTATGAAAGAGATAGATAATGTGTACATATAGAGAGAAACAGAGGCAGAGACAGAGAAATAGTGAGGGAATTACATTTAACTGCTAGTTTCATGTCAACATTTCTGTCTGTGAAATATCAGATCTGTAAATGGTAGCATCGGATCATTGTCTAGTGCCTTAACTTGCTCTGTGGGAAGGTAAAGATGAGGAGAATTGGGCACTCTTTTATTTTGTCTAATTCATGGAAAGTCATATCATCTCAGATAAAATAACTGAAGTATTAGAGTTAAAGGCATAATTGCTGTTGAAATATTGACAGAAGATTGCAAAAAGAGGTGCAAGCATAGATGTGGCGTTTTGTAAGTTTTTTTTAATATATATTTACATATGATGATCAAGGTCTATTATAAGATCTTAAAGTTAGGATGCAAAATGCAAAATTCATGTTCAACCTCTAATGTAGGTGTCTTCATTTTCAAGAACTTAAACATTCACTATATGCAATCCAATGAGATTTGATGGCTCCTCAGACCAAATATTTAGGAATCTGCATAACTTATTTTGCCAGATTACATTTGAGAATTTCATCTTCTCACTTCAAAATATATTGTACGTAAAAATCAGTCCCTAGTGCTTAGATTAAATTTTTTAAAACAGCTGAGCTAACAAAGTCAAAAGCTAGATAGTGTTTATATAGGGTTGCTTATGGACCAGCTTTAATTATAGTGAAGGTCCTAAAATAAATAAATAAGGAACATGTCCATGCTTTCTACCCTCACTTTCTTTTCTTTCTTCGATTGTACTTTAACAAAATTGTCTCCTGCAGTCATCACTATTGCATTTGAAAATTAAAACTTTTAATGTATCACCATAATTTTTCTGTCAAAGAAGGACCTCCATTTTGTCACTAGAAGATAAGAACAGAAAAGAAGAGAAGAACAGAAAAGAAAATAAGAACAGAAAAACTAATCTGCAAGATTAGCTCTCTACTTTGAGATTTCTAGCACCTGCTATTTTCAGAATGCTTTTTATGTCCAAAACTTAGCTCCCACTCATTCTCATTTGTTACTGCAACTGAGCAGCATGTCCATCAATCAGATATCAGGTCATCAAGCTGAGCATTCAAAAGATGGGAAGCACATAATAATGATGATCTGTGAAAGGTATAGATTAGATAACTTGACATAGGAATTTTCCAGAGAATCATTCATTTACTTTGACTAATGTG
>NW_010580919.1:0-32846 GCF_000705375.1 Tinamus guttatus | reverse complement strand
ACATGCATTTCATTTTATTTTAATTCATTTATGCACAAAATCTTTCCAAGATTACATGGTAAACTCCAAATAAGAGATGTCTGAAGACTAAAGCTGTTTTAAATCCAAGCAAGAAATAGAAAAAGTACTACTTCTATTTTGATATAAAAGAAGGGTAATCCATTTACGCTAATATATGTGTATAGGTTATGGAATGTGTGCTAATTCTCAGACTTTCTTAAAGATATATACATTGATTTTGGAATTTAGGAAATTATTTATATAAAATCCTGGAAAGTAAGAATTATGACCACAGTAGACTAAAATATGAATGCTATAATGATTCAGGCATGTTAATACATTCAGGGGATGAAAATAAAGTTGACAGTGAACTCTGTGTTACAGAAGATCATTTTAATGGCAGATCTGTTTAAGAAGTCTGATTTTTTTTTACGTTTATACTAATCTTTAAAGATATCTATACTTCAGTAAAGAAAAATTTAGCATCTACTTTACTGTTGATCATTATCTATTAATTTCTTTTTTTCCTGATAAAATGTTATAATCCAAACAGTGTTCCAGTTGTTGAAAGTTACTGATGTTTAAGTGTTTTTACTACAGTTTCAGAATTTGCTAGTTTATAACATGCTATTCATTATCACTTCACGAATGTTGAACTGCACGAGACAGATTTTTAATTCCTTGTTCTATTAACAGAAATGTACTACAGATGCCTTATATTTTAATGCTATTTTAATGGTGGTTGTAACAGCATGCCATGAATTTATGTTCAACACGGATTTCCTCAGCAGTATATTTAATAAGCATACAAATACATTTCACGATGAAATTTTCAAAACTGGTTATCAATGGTAATTTTCAAATTGCAACATGCTACGCCAGAACTTTCTGGCTTTCCTTATCACATACAGACCATGTTTTGCATTCTAAAATTCAGGTGAATTTCAGCTGTAGCTCCATTTCTCATGTTTCAAGAGGCATATGTCTTACACTGCAGCCCAATTTCTTCTGTAGATTACTCACAAGCAACAGCTTTGGCCTAATTTTGAGTAAGGCATTGGCCTCCAGCAGTCCTGAACCATTCTGTGATTCTGTGAAACAGCAGAACAGTAGTGCATAAGGTGTTTCATGAGTATTAGAATGAATGATTTTTGCTACAGACTTTTGTGCTGGAATTGTGAACTTTGATTAAAGCTTTTCCTATCTCTGTGGCATAAGATCTTCTGTCTATGTGAACTCATTGACTTATTTATCAACATACGAGTTTCCACAGTAGTCTCTCTCAGACCCAGATAAGTTCTCAGTGTATTTCTCAATGTGAAGATGATGTTAAATTTATTTAGAAACTACTAGGTTCAATATCTGGCCTACCCAAAGACACATGAATTTTCTCCCATCTCCCCCAAAACACAGACTTCTAATTACACAAGCCTCATTCTTTTAGGAAAGCTGTCTAAAAATAGAAAGAGCAATAAAGGAGACTGTTCAAAAGTATCTTTAATAAATTAGTAGAGATAATGGTACTTTGAAAATCACTTTTTATTGCCCACTGCACCCCATTCCTAGGAATGAGAACTTGAAATTTTAAAATTGCTAAGAACTGCCTTGTTAGCTAGTAAGCAAGTGGCAATACAATAGAATAGTTTATGTTTTGCTATGGCTCTAATCAGTGATTAATTTGACTGAATTCAGGGCGGGAGACAAGACCTATGTATTTTGTTTAGCATTTGATTAACTGTTTTTGCTTAGATCTTGTTTTGTGTTTTAATTTTCTCTAATTAGAGCACTTATCTGTCAGGATGACAGGTGCTTGTAGAAACAAGAAAATTTAATATATAAATGAGCCACAGGCTTATCTGTGTATACTTGGGGAATCTGTCCTCAGAATGTACTCCCCTTCTGTCTCCAGCACAAAGATCCTGCAAAGATGGAGCTGTCCAGACAACCAGCACAGCATATGTTGTTTTTCTGAGCTACTGTTTCAAACTACCTGTAAAATCTCCATTACTTTTTAATTCAAAATTTAAGACTTTTCCTTAACACAATAACAATGGTCATGTAACTTGGAACAGAAAATGAAAGATGGAGTTTTGACAGAGTCCAGGACTTTGACCTGTGGTGTTTCTTCTAAACTTTTTCCCAACAGTTTTCCAACTGCATCTGGATTGGGGATTTTTTATTATAAAGGAAGGAAGAAAAGGGCTTCTGTTACTCAGAGTCTTTCGTTCAAATGGAAGGGGGAAGATTGCTGTCCTTTCAGTCCACCTTTGGAATAGAAATACAAACACTGTCCAGAGACTTTAAAAATCCAGAAATTTTTGCCACCAAACTCCTTGGAGTTTACTGAATATGAATAGTCTTAGTGAAATTCTTTCAACTTGATGGCAGATAACACTTGCTAAAAATTCTTACCAGATGGATTTTTTTTTTAATTGAAAGTTTTGGAAGGACAGGTATAACTTTTAGCATTAGACTGTTAATTGTAGATTAAGTAGACTGAAGAAAAAGAATGCATTTTCTTCTACCCATATGTTCCTATAGTTCTTTGAAGACACTGCATGGAAAGTGGAACTCTTGTGTGAGGACTTATTTAGAGCATTACATGAAATTATTTACTTCTTTTTCTTCTAAGAAGGCAACCTCAGAGACGGTGTAAGAGCAAGACTAGTTTATATTACCCTTCTGATTCCAAAACATAATACCTACACAAAGCCCAAGAGCCATGCTTCCTTCTGTTTTAACTCTTTTCTATTTTACTGTCTTTGCCCTTTTTTTTTTTTTGTATAAGGATATGTCTGTGTACTCATGTAATCTATGGTAGAATCATTATTTTTGAAGACACTCAAGTATATTACGTGAATCAATCAGCAAGATCATCCTAGGCTATATGTTGCTGAATTATCACAAGAAATTTTGTGAACTGTTTTTTTTTTTTTTTTTCCTTTTTAATTTTTTTTCCTGGATATCAGGAAAGTCTCTCTAGAAAGAGATCCTGGAGGACTTTGAATGTTTCTATCATTACAAGAGAAGACATTTGTTCTAATATAATTTCGTAAAAATATTATCAGAAGAAATTTAGCATTCAGTAGAAAGCAGTTGGCCATGTCTCTGGATTTTGTTAGAGCCACTTTAAACATTTTGGCTTCCCTAAGGATATGGCTAGCATCATGAAGCACCTGTGTTAGAGGATGTCTTTGTGATAGTACAGCAAAATGAAGGAATAGCAGATACTTAGGTTTAAATTCATTCATATAGCTGCCAGGAGCTGTCTGTGACAGATGGCCGTTTCTGGACATCTATGTTATAAATCTGTATTATTTTGTTTGAACTTCTTTTCACTAGCTGTACAAATAAATATTGTCTGTGGTTCCAGGCAAACAACTCACTGGACAAACATGGAGAATTTGCCCAGACAATATCATCTACAGCCTGACTGTGAAGAACAAGAGTCATCTAAGACTGTGGATTGAACATTTGAAATGGAAGTTCCACTTTCCATAGAGGGGCAGGACCAAGGGGTGGTGAGCTATGTTTGACATCCATGCTTGAACTTGGGCTTGTGGGAGGAGCAACACATAGTTGGAGCAGGCATCAGACATCAGGTGCACCACCATTGGTGCTCTTTCTGCTTCTCTTTGCTTAATTTATTCTGGGTCCAGGTTGGGAGATAGATATAGGTGGTTCAAGTGGTCAGTGGGCCAGGACTTGGGCAAGTCCATGATAAAGTGGCTGAACAGATGCAGCCTTGTAGCCTGCATATGGGATACAGGGGAAATATTAAGTGCTTAAGAAACTACACCAGTCAAATATTATAAACATAATGGATTTTTTTAAAAGCCAGCCAGGAAGAGGGATTATTTAATAAAAATTCTTGAATATCTCTAACTGGGAAATATCAAGTTAACGTGGCAAAGCAAACAAGAGACGGGCAGAAGTTTGCAGCCATGCAGAAGGCATTACTTCCTAATCCTGTCTTCAGGTTTCTCATTTTTTCTCTGTTTGCACCAGTGTTAGATGTCAGGATGTTTATATTTACTTATTTTATATTTTTATGTTAGTTGTTATTATTATTATTATCATTTGAAACAGGGTGGATTGAATTATACTTGTATGATTAAAATGGAAGTTAATTTCAGATGGAAAGGGCTGAACTATGCCTTCAGATGATGAAGGAATGTAAAGACAGTAGGTTAAGAATAAGTGTAATAGTAAATTCACACATAATGCTATTGTGGTCTTCAGTAAAGCTGAGGCCTGCAGAATATAAAACCTAATGCAAGTCAACTTGCAGGTGAACCAGTGCTCCAAATATAAAATCCATCAGTATAAATATATAACAGGGAGGATACGTTAACTGTTAGGTTTTGAATGATAAGGTTTCTGCACTTGGACATTGAGAAAATGAATGACAAAGGAGATTTAATGAACAGATTTATTTGAACTAGATTTACTCAGACGCGCTTTTTAAGCAGTAACATAAGATATTCCATTAGCAAACACTCGATCATGTTTATTTTGTACAAATTGTTATATCATCAATATGCTTAGTACCAAGCATTAATCTAAATGGTCTTGTTAATAAAAATTCTCCACTACTATGCTACTACATATTGTAAAGAACATCAGTCAGTAGTGAGGATTTACAAATCAAGCCTAGCAGGGCAAAGCTGTTCAGCAGCATACTTCTTGTCACATGCCATGTAAGACCATCAGCATACAACGCTTTAGCTGCAAACATTTCATTTTGCCAAGGGTGATGGCAAAGTTTCAGTAATGTATGCAACACATGCTGACACCATTACAGTAATATTCCACACCTTCATGTTTTACTTCATGGCTGTTGATGGGTCATGAAAGAAAAGAAATGAGATGACATGATGCAGACAAAAGTAACCAGAAAAACTTCCTGCCTGTATCCTCCTAGTTTATAGAATATTTTCTAACTCAATGAATAATTAATTTATATGAAGGTAGACTGATCACAGCCCTGGTTAATGTATGATAGACAAAATTTATGAACCAGCTTAATTAGGTTATAGAATTCCTTTCTATTTCTAATCTTCACAGTTCTAGGATTGGAAATAAAATTACTGATCTTTTGGTAAAGCTCTTCAAAATCCACACAGCTGCATTTTACATTACACAAAACAAGTCTTAAATACCAGCACATTCTAATTGAACTTGCTAATTCAGGAACATTTTAATAATAGAACAGATTCTACTGCCTATCAATAAAAGGAAAACCCCATCAATTTAGCCCACGGGCATAAAAGGAAATGAATTTTCCTTTTTTCCTTCTTTCTTTCTTTTTCTTTTTTTCTGCAGTTCCATGAATACTTTCTGGCATGACTCCAACGTGAGCATTTCCAACACGTAAAAGAATAATCGGGCACAACTTCAGAAAGATAAAACGATGAAAATACTTTTGGGATGGTAATCTTTATTTATTACTACTCTCAATTACTACTGTGGCAACAGTTTGCTAATACAAAGTTAGCTTTGCTGCCTTTAGCTTTTCTTTTCTTCTGAGTATATGCATGGAATGGTTGGCTGTTTCCTGAAAGCTATTAATTTGAAATGATGTCACTGCCACATAGAGGAATTTTTAAATATTGGAGTACAGTGTTTCGCTTTCTGCCAGCCTTGCCTGGGCTTTCATGTTCACATGCTCATTCCTTACAGAGGATTGTATACATAGGATCTTGTGTCTGCCTGCTTCTATTGATAATTTAAGCTTATATTTGAAAATCTGTCTCTGCTTTGAGCTTTTCACCCACCTGGCTTGCAGCTGCAGCAACTACATGCATTAGAATTTGGGAGAGAATTTAGTTTTGACTTAATCCAAAAGACATTGGAGAAGGGATTCAACATGCACCTTTGGTTGTTAGTAGTTAGATAACAGCAACACTGAGGTGGGAGTCACTTACGTAAGCTGAGATAGATGTCAGGTGTTTGTTTTATATCACATGGACAATCCAATCCAGCCTACCAAAACAGAATGTATAGGTCTCCTGTAGGTCCTATAAGTCTCCTGGGCTGAATCTGCTAGACAGTGCAGATTTCGTGGCT
Source organism: Tinamus guttatus (assembly GCF_000705375.1). Next base: position 26,777 of record NW_010580919.1, on the reverse strand, counting down.
GGCTCTAGACTGTGGTGTGTAGGCAGCTGAATTCCAATCTAGGTGTCTGTATGTGTGCTGGAACCTCCCATTATTCCCATCGGAAATCTGGTCAGTTAAGTCATTAGATAATTCCTCATGCTTCTGAATATATTTGGTCATCTCTTGATCCACAGGATTCAGCTGAGGTCAGATGTTAGCAGTGGTGCTCTCTTGCTCCTTAACAGGGCAGTTTTGTAACCCTTATTTGTCTTCCAAGTTTCAAATGGGAAATTTTCATCATTTTTTAACAGAATTTTCAGTATAATTATTTTTCCAACTCTGATTTTTCCAACTGCAATATGAATCTGGTCAAGAGTTCTTGTTTTGTTTTGTGCCTCTTGGCAATACCCCATCCTACTTTCTCAGGCCTAATTGATGATTAGGTATATTTTTTACAGCTTTTCATGTGTTTTTTTTTTTTTTTTTGGTGGCGTGATGGTATTTGTTTGTCTTTTAATTTTTTTAGACAAAATTAGTGCTCGCTTTTTCAGTCTATGTTCTCTTTTTTGTTTTTCTGGAACACTGTTTTGTAGTTTCACAATGTTTGGTAGTAAGCAGTGTGTTTTAATATCTAGCAGATGTTTCTGGCTTAAGTTAGAATCTATTCATTCCAATTTAGAGTAGGTTTAATTCAAGTTCTTTCCTTTGACCATTACAAAGTTAGCAATTCCAGTATGCTGCTTGAATTGTGTGTTTTGTGTTTCAGACACAACTTATAAATCTGATCTTATGGAATTTGGTCCTATTGGTTGGTAATGATGAATTATGATTGGCTGATGGCTGCTACTCATGACAGTTTCTCTGAATCATCCTCAGTTTCCTTTTCCTACAAACAATTTATCTAATTGCGACATTCATTTATGTTTCAGATGTTTTCCTTCTGATCTTGTTTTCTTTTTTAAAAAAGAAAATGTTGCTTTGGTCTTCTCTACCATTTTTTTTCTTTTGTATCCTTTCTTAAAAGATGGTATATTTGGCCATTTTTTTGTTAGTTTTTGTATATGCAGGCATAGCCAGTGTGGTGGTGAGCTGAAAACAGGGACAGGACTAAGTTATATTAGCTTTTCTACTTTGTCACTGAACCGGGAAAATAAAAAATAGGCATTTGTTTCCTTCCTGGGTTGTTCTTTGTTAGCACTTGGTGTTGGGGTTTGGGGTTATGCAAATCTTTGAAAGCAATAGGACTGAATCCTTACCTTTCAGTAGAGCCCTCTTTGAAGCTACAAACTTGGGCAGACTGGAAGTAATTTGGTGACTTAGTCTTCATAGCTCACTAACACACATGAAACCTTATTAGAACAACCTCTAAAATTCACGTTACAGTTGCCAATAATAGTGTAATATGATTTTGCTGTAACTCTGCTGGATATGATTTGCTGAAATAAATTTCTATGAGAAATAAAAGGGAAGGGAGAATAGAAGGCTTTTTCTAAGAGAAAGTGGGGCTGATGCAAAATGAACATGCATAGGCGGTCCCTTCTAGCCCTTGCACTCTACCCAAGACCATATTTAGCAGTTTTACATAGTAATCCTACTTGTAGAAGTTTAGAGAGAACCTGCCTTATGGGATCATAAAGTTCAAGAGTTTATGGTGATTGATTGAAGAAAATAGGATTGCTGATACATGATATGCAGCATGGCATAACTCCAGGAGAGCAGGCTGAGGGGTAGGATGCAATCCAGTGCCTGGGCAATAAGCCAATGCAGAGCATCATTGTAATTGCAGATGAAATAATAATTATTTGTGATAGCCTGCTAATCAGAGAAACCATGGAAAAGGCTGCTGACAAGCGCCATCAAGGTAATTAAGGTGAAGCATTGAATTTGCATAAATTTACACTTTGATCATTGTTCACAAGTTACCCTCTCTTGAAATAGACTTGGCTGGCTTCAAGATGAGCACTAAATCAAAGCAAAAGAACACATTAACTGCATAACATCAATAATGCTCACAAAATACAGATGCATCTTACATAGGCGATTATCTAAAGAATCTATTGTCCTTAATCAAAGGATGATACTCTAGTTACTTTTTCAAACTGCTAAATAAATAGCTTCGTTAGCATATGCTTTTCTAGTGGTAGCTTTTTAATGAACATAGGAAAAAATACTTAAGATGAGATCTTTGGAAAATACATTACTTGATTATGCATCTTGCTCAAAAAAAAAGCATTGTTACCTGAGGACTGGTGTAAGTGGACATATAATATTAATTTGGCATGAATGTCTGTGCTATCTTGGAAGCATGTATTTAATCATTTTCTTGAGGAATTTCAACTATGAGCAGTACTATTGTGGTCTTGATTTTGAAGGAAGGCTGAGCTGTATGTGGTCTTCAGCTCTGTAGATTGACCTCCTGAATATGAGGTGCTGCGGAGATACTGGCAGTCAGTCCTGTAGCTAGGTTGGTCTGCCTTAACTCCGATGCTGTGAATCTGTTCTTTCTGTGGTACAAGTATGGTATCTGTTAACAGAATAGTATCATTCAGGAAAATACAGCTTATGTAAAACAAAAGTCTTTTGACTTTTAAAGCATGCAGACAAACAACAGCAACAGCAATGACAACAAAAGCAGACAGCACATGTCTATTCTTTTCTTTCTAAGGTTCACTGTTTCCTAGGGAAAAAAAAAAAGCAAACAAACAAAAACCTTCTGCAAGATTTCTGGACGCCTTCTCTCTGTCAATGTCTTTCTTCAGATATGTTCTGACAACTCACTCCCTACTTCCCTTTTTCCTGTGACATCTTTTCTCTTCCATGTCTCTCTCATCATCCTGGAAGATGTCTCTTCCAGGTTTAGTGGGATCATCTTACTAGAGATAGTGATAGGTTGAAAACTAATGATATGACTATCATCATTTCAGAGTGTTCTAATCTATTAAATTATCATTTTTAATGAAGAGAAACCCATTCCTCCCTATTTGTTGTCAATCTCCAAACAGGATCCCATGATCATAGAAGCTAAGACCCTGTTGCCAACACCAGCATTCAGTTGCTAACTTGGAGTTTCCATCTACTTCTCTCTCATTCTTCCCAGTCACCGGCAAGATCAAGGAAGAAACAACCTAGGCCTCCAGACTCCTGATCACTATCCTCAGGGCTCTGAATTCTCATTTCATACTTTCCAGTAGCTCTTGACATTATGACAAATGTCCATGTAAAAGAGCAACTGGAGGCGATGATAGTCAGGTGATTGGCAAGACTTGTCAATCTTAATTAGGATATGGATCTTGGATTTGAACCCCTAGCAGGCAAAAACCTTTCTAGACAAGAGGTCAGGTTGGCAGGTAGATCTCTCTGTCCCTTCAGCGTAGAGTCACCAACAATAATCACTCACCATTTCCTTTGGGTGTTCCTGTGTGCCATCAGCTCACATGCCCGGGTTAGGGGAATCTACACCTATTCATCAACTTCAAGGTTTCAGGAGCAGCAAGAGTCTTTTCACATGAGAAGTGACCAGTTTCCAACCTTCATCTTCTACCAAGTTATGACTTACTGTTCCACATGGCACAGAGCCTGACTGCATCTCCGTTGCTATGGGTGGTTGAGACTCTTGATTCTGTAGAGTCTCTGAGAATGTCCTGTCTACCTCTTGCTTATCTTCTCAGATGCTATATAGCCTGCTACCCTCCTCCCCTAACTCCTCTACCTGGCAACACAGTTCATCAACAATAGCACCAGAAAAGGCCTGAAGCACTTCAGCCTGAGTCCCGCAGAGCTGCAACTGCTGTCGGAACCTTGGTTTGGTTGGAGGCCTCTGACAATGACAGATGCAGTGACTCCAACAGCTGCTGGAGAAAGCATGGTCATGAAAGTTATGACATGTCAAAACCATACTCAGGAAATTAACAGTACTGTGGCTGCAGAGGATGGATTGCATCTTTCTTTGCATCCTTGCAAAGATTGCGCCTTTGCATCCTTCTGGGCAAACTGCTGGGCAAAATACTGCATTTTTTCACTGCCTCTCTTCATTGCCCTCTGCAATGCTGCACTCTAGTCATAGTTATTACATAACCTTTGCCTAGCACTGACCAACCCCAATCACTATTCTTTTCATTCTGGTTTGGACTAATGTCGTCATTCAGGAAACTTCTTTGCTTCCATGTAACATTCATGGTCCTAATGTAAAAATAACATATAAGTCATTTGGGTAGTCAAACTCATATATATATGATATTATCATTTAGTTGCTAGATTCTTTTATCTGCCTATTTTGAGAAGATTTCTCTTGTCTCCTTGTATACTCTCATCATCCTTCAACTGCATTAGCACTGTGTAAAACTAAGAATCAAGTCTAAGGTTTTTGTCATCTGATGCAAGTTCTTTCACATGTTCATTCTTAACAGTATTTTATTTCTGATTTATGAATGGTTATTCCATTTGCTATGAAAACTGTGAATCCTGTTATATTTGATTTTTAAAAAACTATTAGTTGCCTAGAAAAAAAGACTTAAAAGAAAGAAGAAATTGAATTTTTCTAGTACTGTATGTACCTGACACATCCTTATATTCTACGCATGTGGAAAGACAACGATATCACGTAGACATAAGCATAAATGGTTTATTTTTATGACATAGCAATAAATATGTCCACTGAGTTACCTAAGATTTTCTACTAGGACACATCACTCTGCATGCTGCATTAATAGTCCAAGCAGTCTTATCAACATACTTACTTGATTAAGAATAAAGCTCATCATTGTACAAGCATTCCATTTTTAATTCTGTTCATAATGTACATAGTATAAAATAATTTACTCCCCTTAAACTGTCATCAGTTCTGTCGTGATTCTTTTTTTCTGTTTAGTAATAAAAAATTAGGATGCTTCACAGAATACTGCAAAGTGACGGCATGAGATAGATACACACGAAATTCAGAAACTACATTTTCTATTATAAATCTGATGTTAAATCTGATGTGATGACACATATTTTCTAAAACTAATTTCTCAGCTCAAAATAAAAATATTTGCAGAAATTGAGTAATATATTGCTCTGAAAGTTATGGTTGGGAACCCTGGCTCCGCTAAATCAGTAGCAAATATACACTGACTTTGATATGGCCCAGGTTTCACGCAAGGTATTGTAATACTAATATCTGTTGTTTTTCCTGAAAACTCATTTGATTTTTTGAACTTACAAGATTTTGGTGTAGTTTTGCTATTTGTATGGAAAAAGAAGAGAATGTAAGATATATGTAACAAAAGTATGCCTATTTTTTCATAGGGACTTGTTAACAAGGGATTAGTTATATAGGTGCTGTAAGGATTGATTAAGCAATACCTAATTAAATCAGGGTTCTAAAATGGATTCTGTGTAAATCTAAAGGTCCCAGTGAAGGAAAAAAAGTGATTTTTTGCACTTAACCTGTACCATCAAAAAGAATGGAATAAAAATGAACAAGAAAAGGGGAAGGAAGAAGATGCTGCTGTTCCTCTATTCCTTTTGTCTGGGGTTAACATGCATCTTTACATGTCTAACCCATTTATTAACTCATATTCACAAACCGTATTCTGAAAAGTTGTATCATTGAGTAGTAAGACTTTCTGCAATACTGGCTCAATAAACAGCCAGAGTGCCTTGTTATGTTGCCACTTACTATCATGGGTATGACTCAGTGAGAAAGGGGTAAATGTACTAGGAAGCACTGATAGTGCAGTCTACTCTCATTAGATATCATTGATTATATTATGATTCCTTTTGGTCTATTTTCCCTACTATTTTATTTCCTCTGCACTGATATTTTCACTACAGCTTCGGTATATGGTTTCCTTTGGTGACTTTCTTAAAGCAGACTTGAACACAGTCATGAGAGCTTTTCCTATAGTGAAAACAGTTTGTCTTCAGAGAAAAATAACATAATAGTCCTCTAAAATAAAATAAAATGGTATTTTATGTTTTTCCTTCCAGAAAACTTATAAAATTAATTCCTTTTTTTTTTGAAGAAAATAACAAACTGCATGATCTAAAGCTTGATCTTTTGACAAACAGCAACAACAAAAGTTCCGACAAGTCCTGATCATAGAGGGTCCATATTTCTTTTTTTCTTTCCTTCTTCACCAATTTTAAGGCTAAAAGGAACCTTAGTGTACTTCTATTTGAAGCTCCTGTATAATACCAACTGTAAAATTTCATCTTGCAATGCCTTCTTTGATTCCACTATTTTTTAGATTAACAAGATTTTAGAAAAATAGATTTAGCTAAAACACTTTTATGAAAGAGCCTCCACTACTTCTCCAGGGAAATTTTTCAAAAGGGTAATCATAGCTAAAAAATATGTATCTTTTTTCCGTTTTGAATTTGTCTAATTTTAGCCCTTGGATTTTTTAATGCTTTTGAAAATTCGTGGTCAGGTGATTCTGCAGCATGCTCAAACACTAAATCTTTATCAAGGTCATTGTTTCTTCTCAGGATTTGGTTCCCATTCAGTAACTGTTTGTCCCTCCATATTTATTTTTGCATTTAACCTTAGGAGAAATAGAAGCTGAGGGAGCTATTTTTTTCTCTTTGTCTCTGCCCTTCTTAAAAATTATTTGGCTGACTTTAAGAATGACCTCATGATGTTATTTAATACTTCACCAGTCATTGTGGTGAACAGAGTATTGTTATATTTTCTTCACATAGGTAGAGATATGAGTCTCATTGGATCAAGCTCTAATTCTTGAGATTATATACTCATTCTGTGATTTCCTTTTAGAGATTAAATTTTGATATCTACCATGTATCACTTTATCATCTATTGACTATATACTACATAGATTTTGAAAAAGGCTAATAATTCTAATCAGAATGTTGTGTAGTAAAACTCAACATTAAATAGTAAACATTAGTTGACTAATAGCAATTTTCCACCTAAATTTAAAATTCAAAAAACCTCAATGACATGTTGCGTTCTTTTCATCAGTATTCACTAAACAAAATTGTATGTAGTTTAAGGACAAATCAGTGGTTTACTGCATTATTCCTCTGCTACCTAGAAGAACAGTTATGGCTTAAGTTATGGCTTTCCTTTGCACTAAAGGTGTAACCAAACCCAACAAAAAATTGCTATCAATGTGTCACTGTCTATAAGTAATATGTTATATTATTCCAGAGTCAAACACTTTGTATAACTTTGCCTGACCAAACATAAGGGGAACATAAAGACGACAATATTTTCCATACTTTTTTTTTGCTCTACAATACAATCTATTGATCAAAAATAATATCAGGTTGAGCACCGTCTATATTGTGTTGTTTAATTTTATAAATAAATTCTTTCCTTTTCCACAAAAGTGAAGTATTTCTTTTTTCAGGAGCCTGGTAATCATTTTGTTGTTATTTCAGAAGATTTGGAATTTAAATTTTCATTTCATTGATATCCTGTGTTTGTGCTACAGGTTTATTTATCTTTATGCTGAGAATTATGGATTGAAAATTTAAAGACACACCACTTTTCATTTGACTCTCCTTAAATAAAAGTAATTTTAAAACAGGTTTGACTTTTGTCCTATTTTTTTGTTTCTGTTTAGAATTCTGAGTTAGAAATACTATAAAGTTATCAGTGATAACCCTTGTCTCTACCTTTGTGACATAAAAGTGTTGTTTTACTTCAGCATTTAGTTCAAAGTAAATATTATTATTGCGCAGCAATCCCAGACATGAAGTCAACTAACTGTGCCCTAGAGGTGAAATTTAGAACTGTGCTGGAGTACTTTTCAAAGGCAGTATCAGTATTTTGTCATTGACAAGGTTTCAGAAATATACATGACAATGTAATCAGTAGAATGAGCTGAAAAAAATCCAGAAAAGCCACTTTTTTTCTTTTTTTTCCCCCCTGGCAACTGGGAAAATGGCAACTAAAAGAAATTGAAATATACCATAAGAATGCATAGATTGCATAAAAAAAAAGTTAAAGATAATGAAAATGCAATTCATTAAAAAAATCAATAAGGATGAAATATATCACTTGCCACTTTGATTTTATCTATATTCTATTCTATTATTTTATAAGTATATAAAAATCAAAAGAAAGTCAAAATTACAATTTCAACTTTACCAGAAAAGTCACAATTACCATTTTAAGTCTTCAAAAGAATGAGATTAACAGGAGTATTTTCAAATTAGGGAAATGGGCCTAACTGTCTTCTTTGAACAATTAATGGGGGTATAAATAAATTTTCTGGCAGTGATTCTTTGTATCACCTTCAAAAGGAGCCCATCTGTCTCTATTCACCAGAGAAGGTTGGGAAATTTCCTCTACACTCAAGTTAACTTTTAAGGGAAAGTTAAATTTTAAATTTATGGACGTTTCTGAAGGAAAGTAATGTTCTTTTCTTTACTCTGTCTGACTAACTTCAACAATCATAATGTTTAATGTGTTTCTGGTTTGCTTGACTGTTTTTTTTTCTCTGCCAGAGGCCCAACTGGTCAATCATCTGGGATTCAGACTTATGGCTGAGACATTTGGGCAAAAGCATTTAGGGATAAACCCATATCCCTATGTTGAAAGATCGAGCTCCCACATCTTATCTTTTTGGCAATATTTATGAAATGAATCTCAGGTTCAGGCTTGTAGTTTAAGTGACATAGCTTAATGTTGTTGAACCTGGGCTGAGATTAGTAATGCGTGTTTTCTGTTTGATCTAGTGAAATGCATACATAATTAAATAGACTTGGAAAATTTTAGCATTATATTGCCTTTATTAAACATCTCAGGGAAGACTGGTGGATAATTTTATGTGCATTTGAACAACAGCAGAGAATTAAGTGGCTAACTGGCAATGTTACAACTAGCAGGAAGCAAATTCTTTTCCTAATATAATGTTTAAACAATTGTAAAACTGATTTTCATATTTTCTTATTTTAAAATTGATGCAAGTCAAACATGTCCAAATTATTATGCCCAGAAAACTTGTCTATGCTAAGGTGAAAGAAATATTTTTGGTACATGAAGCAAATACTTGCGTCCAGCTTGCTTTGATTTCTGTAGCTAATTCTACCATCTCCAGTCTTCACTTTTACTTCTGCATTTTGTTTTATTTTTAAAGAAAATACACCATCTCTAAGATGATCTGTGAAACAAATTTTTATTTAAGTAGAAATCTTCCATGGTCCATAAACTGACAAAGTACCTCTAAATTACCAACTTGAATAAGCACTTTTCAGAGTCGCTGTTGTTGTCTATGCAATGGAAATGAACAGCTAATAAGAAATAAGATGATTTATCTATTTACCTATTTGGTTCCCTGTTTAGAGTTCCCTTCCTATTTGTAATTTTAATGAGCTTAAGCAAAAGGGAAAAAAGGATAAAAGGCAAGGAACTGGAAACACAGAATAGTTTACAGAAGATACTCAGCAGGAGAGAAAATTATGGCCGTCAATGTTTTGCTTGTCATGGCAGAACACCCAGTGCAACCATGCTAACAAAGTCTTAACCAGAGACAGAATACGCGTGAATGATTAATATACGAACAGCCAATGTAAGAAAAAATAATGGCTGAAATAAATAGCAATGGTATAGTAGAGATAAACAAACAAATTTAAAGAGTGATGAGATATCATATTTTCAGGAGTTCATAAGGAGTGGAAACTGCAGAGAGACAAAGGTTTTAAAACACTGTGAGAAATGACTGAAAGATCAAAGAGGTATTCTGAGCTTCCCTATCAGCCAGGTGGAAGGAGTAAGTGGATGTAAGACACACAGATCATCAATTTCCAAGTTGTTAATTTTATTATAAATGTATTGTAGTTGTTGCACAAAAGGCATCATTAAAAAGCAATTAATGTTAACACAGTGTTTTGTTTACAGTAATAGGAGTGCTACATGCTAAACAATGATTGGATAATTATACCAGTTGTGATTATTGGTTGCACAGATGGGAGGGTTTAAAAACAAATTAGCTGATCAAGTTCTGGCTTTGAAATTAAATTTATTTTTATATGTTTTTCTTCACTGTTTGAAACAATGTTGATTACTCAGTTAACACTAAGAAGGCAGGATTTTTTCATAGTGTTTTTTTTAAGCATTTGCGTTTGGAGGGAGGGGAAGCTCAATCTTCATTCAGTAAAACCTGTTTTGCTTTAGATTATCCAGCCCAATACACATTGCTGGTGATGAGAGTGATCATGTTTTCTGTGATGGATACTTCAGTGACTAAAGGTAAAGATGTTTCATATGAACTGGAGAATCTCACCCTGGCTCAGTACTCTGTCTCTTAACCTCTTCTGCTGTGGTCCAGCCCATTAAAATTGTCACAACTGCTTTAAAGTTCTTCTCTGCGTTCCTACCCAGGTTCCTACCCAGAAGACTGTGGTTCTGAGCAGAGGAAGACACACACACATATTTTGTTATATGTAAGCTCAAAACAGTTTTCAGTAACTATGCTAGCAAATTCCTGAGTATACAAAAATTGCACTTCTGCATCTTGTAAAAAGAAAACATCCGGAGTGGAAAAAGTTCTTGGCCAGTGTATTTTCTAGACTGTGCACGTTTTAATTTCTGTGAAGATATCTCATTAACTTCTCCTTGTTATGGCTGTCTAGTAGAGTTATCTGCTTTATAACATTGTTTATAGACCTCAGATTAGGTCAAGACCTAAAGACTATGCAGAATACAAACAAAAGAACAAAAAAGGGGATCTTCCGAACCAGGAGGTCTAGCAGATGAAAATGCATATTATTCTATGAGCATGAATGGTGAAAAATCAAAAAAGGCTGGTGTTATGGATTCTCTTTACTGTACTATATTATTTCATTTTTGCAACAGTATACCATTTTAAAGAGAATTATCATACCAAAATAGAAAATCAGCCATAGTTAGACTTGTCTTTTTGTCTTTGCTGTGGCTTTCTGAAATGGGAGGTGTGTAATACCATTGCTTATTGATTGCCATTATTATATGAACAATCTCTTCTAAATATAAAACAAAACTTAAAAATTGGATAAATACTGCCTATTTTACAGCTAGTATTAGAGAAACTTATTATTAGAGTATTAGGAAAAATCATGAAGGGAGGCTTTGGAATCCATATCATTGTAACAGTTACATCATTAAAATACAGCATCTGGATAATTTTTTGGCCAAATTCTGTTTCTATAAAATTAAAGTGAACATGAAGCTATAAACAATATTAAAATGTATCAAAAAATCATGCATTCCCCTTCATGAAACCTTTTCAAAACAATGTGTGATACGAATACCCTAGTGTAGGGGGACGTTGTACAGGGGGGTGCCTCTGACCGTCCTTAACCTGGACTGAAAAGGCTGACATGCAGAATCACTGAAATATAAAACAAAACTTAAAAATTGGATAAATACTGCCTATTTTACAGCTAGTATTAGAGAAACTTATTATTAGAGTATTAGGAAAAATCATGAAGGGAGGCTTTGGAATCCATATCATTGTAACAGTTACATCATTAAAATACAGCATCTGGATAATTTTTTGGCCAAATTCTGTTTCTATAAAATTAAAGTGAACATGAAGCTATAAACAATATTAAAATGTATCAAAAAATCATGCATTCCCCTTCATGAAACCTTTTCAAAACAATGTGTGATACGAATACCCTAGCAACATTAATAACCAGGAAAAGGCAAAAGTTTCCTCAGAGATTACTCAAGTTGCTTGTTAATGAGTGTGTCATTTGCCTTATTATGTCATATGAACTTCCTATAGAAAGCTATTAAAAGCCAGCTTTCAAAGGATCATTAACTTTACAGAATGGTTAGACTATGTCTATTATGGCTGTATTAGCTACTCAAGCTGGAGTGGAGTGGAAAGGACATAGTCTACAAGGTGATTAAAAATACAAGAATTAGAACATTTGCTGAATGCCAGATGCTCAACTGTGAGCAGATCCATCAGTGCCAGGTTTAACCACCCCAAATCCCAGGTACATAAGCAGAGGTCTTTCCTGAATCTGTACCTGATGAGAAAAGTCCAAAATTAAAGAAGGAATGAATAATGCAGCCCTATGGTGTGACTCATACCCAAGGTGGTCTTGAACATGGAGTCACCTCTTTTTGGTTATGTCTAGGGCTGGAAGGGCTGGAAGGAGATCTAGCAGACTTTGAGAGAACTGCTTTAGCAGTTTTTAGAGTGATTATCCTTCAACATCTGTTTTTCAGGTACCAATTTCTTTATAATGATCAGTAAGTATTTATAGCTGGACACCAACCTAGGTGTATCTTAATTCAGTATTTCAATCATCCACTCATACTCCTACATAAATCTGAGAAATTATTTTGATTCTGCTAGGATTATTTTTGTATGCAGTCTGCTTGTAAAATTTTGTTTCTAATCTACTAACTAGAAGCCAAACAAAAAACCTTACTGCAACTATTGCTATTATTTATTTATTTATTTATTTATTTATTTATTTTTGCTATGGAACTTGGTGGTGGAAACAGGCAATACTTTCTCTACAGTGTGTGTGGAAAGAGGGGAAAGCAGAGAGTGCTCCAGTCAAATCCTGTGTTTGGGAAACACAAAACAGAGTTTCTTCTTCATTGTCAAACAATGGAATTCGACTTAATTGTATATATGGACTAGGCTAATGAATATAAAAATCATTTGCATATCCTCTAACTATTTTGTTCAAGGCACTATCTGACAGTGATGTTTTCACAATTGCAAGATCTCTGTTATCTTATGGTGAAAGCTGTGCAGACGAGCAGGCATCTAATCTATGGCTCCTATTAGGTGTCCGAGTGCAGATACAGCAGTCATCATTTAAGCAACATTGAACATGCCTTTAGGTTCTATTTTGTTGTTGTAAATGTATCTGCCTGAAGATTTTGAACTGTTACAATGTTAGAAGGTTGCTGAGCAAGATTTTGTGGACTTTTCCTGTGAGATTGCCAGAGACATGAAAAACTAAGTTCAAGACTTAGGCAAATGTTACATTATATTAAAAATCAAGATATATAAAAAGAAAAAAGCCAAACATGATCAACTACTCAACAGTTGCTTCTCCCAAGGAATGTTTCTACTTAAACTCTACTGTCCTAAAAACCTGGAGCTCAGCTTCTGCATGATTCCTGCAGGTTGTCCTCCTGCAGTTCCCTGCTGTCCACATGTACTGAAAAATGAAGGGGAGACAGCAGCATATTTTGGGTGTTAGTCTCCAATCTGTAGTCCAGGCATAATAATGTGAGAGGACCTCTGACTTTAAAATGCTAAATGCATAATATGATCAAAGCTCAGCTTGCTCTCACATGGAGTGGTGGTTAAATCAACAGACCAAGGCTTCTTAAAGACGTACCATCTGCTGATCTTGCCATGTGACAGTTGACAGAAATAGGTTTCTAACACTGAACAGTTCCTTCAGAGTAGTACTCAAATCATTGTTATTTAAACTTCATAACCCACCCCTCCCTACAGACATAAATGTCTAATTCTGCATCCTTTTCTAGGGAAGAAAAATAACATATTGGCAACTTATAACTAGCCTACAGGAAAAAGAAAAAAAAAAAAAAAAAAGAGAGAGATGAAGTGCCTGCTGTTCAGGTTGGCTGGTTTCTGATAGACAAGGAGAACAGAAAACCCCTGTCTAGCTTCTGTTTATTTACAGTCAAAGTGTTCTTGAATAATACCATTATGGATCTCCCAAGTTCATAACACTCACTTATTAAAATAAGCCTTGTAACATCAATTGCTTGTTATCAAAGTAAATCCTGTTTCTTATTTTGGTTTCCTTTTTTTTTTTTTTTTTTTTTTGCTTTCAGATAAAAGGAAGAAAAATGATGATTGTGCACAGTAGAATTTCAGACAGCTTGAAAGTTAGCAGCTAGGCAGACATTGCAATGGAGAAAAGTAACAAGCATTTATGTTTAATCGATCCTACTGAGCCAAGAACAATATTTTAGAGAACACCTCCATTGTTCTGTGACAGAGGTGTTAACTGGGTGAATGGGATCGATCAATGATGAGATGAAATGTAAATTGCCGTTAATGCTCTGCTACCAGCTGAGCAGCTAAAAAAAAGAGAACTATGATGAAAGGGGTATGGTTACTCAGCCGAAAAATATTCTGGTCTTCCTGCTGTGGAGACTACTAATGTATTCTCACTGATTCCCTGGGGAGAAAAAAAAATACTGAAGAATGGCAATGATACTGCTCCTTCATCACCTGGAAAACAGGAATAGTGAGTAAATTCTATCATGTAAACATGGAAATTAGTAACTCCAGTAAACGGAAGGAGAGAGAGCCCTGAGGTCTATTCATAACAGAGATTCCAAATAAACGTACCCCATCAAGAAATAAAACATAAAAATTTACTATAATTAACAAAATGAATATCCATCCTCTTTAAGTTCCAGCGTGCTCCTGGAGAATTTATTAATCTTGGTCACCACCATCTCGCCGCTTCTCATTTTCTGGAGGTTGTGGCATCTCCAAGCTGCCAACCGATCTGCTCCATTAACTTTCAATCAAAAACAATAAGGGAGCAGTGGACCTATTAAAATGTTTTAAACTAACCTGATATATTTTCCCTAAAATAGGTAAGGGAGCAATCAAACGAGTATATCAGCTGGCAGATTTGAGTATTTTGTCATCCTTTGCCATTCACTGTCAAGGACAATCAGCCAGGTGATGGCCTGGGGCTGATCAACTCCTTTTATGGACCAGCTGGAACTAAAAGACAATATAATTGTTTTTATAATATATAATATAATATATAATATAATAGGCCAATTATAAATGTATTAAATTAAGGATTTTATTTTGTTTTGTTTTTAGTACAAATATTCATATGGAAAGTTGTATGCATTTCTACTTTACACGTTAGCTTCAGCAAATGAAGTACTGAAAAGAGGAAAAATCTTGGGTCTCAAGTTCCAACCCAATAATTACTGGAGATTGTCTTAAATCAAAGGACCTTAATATATCACTTATAAGGAAAAAGATTTTATCCTCTATGTTTCACTTGACAGGATGGCAACACTGCAGCTTATGCTGTGGAAAGAACAGAACATCTCATGCATGCCAGATGCCACGTGGAAAAGCACTTTTTCAAAGTACTGTCTGCTACAAATTATTAGATGCACAGCATTGGATCTATACCTCATAATATATACCTACACACACACACTTCCTGTATATACACATATTTATGTCTACATAGTCTGTGAGCCACATGCTGATTTTGACAGCTGTTTATGAGAACACACTTTTTGGAGAATCTTGGAAAACCTGAGATTATCTTCAGTCCTTCAATTCTGTTTTCTATTATTTTTTGTTTGTTTGTTTTATGTTGTTTACTTGTTTCTAGCGTGCAACATAGTAAATATTATTGTGTTACATAGCATCTCTGGCCTTTCTGTCTTTCCTCATTACAGTTTACAGGAGTAACTAGGTTACCTCTGGTCACCAAGAGAGAAGATAAATAGCACATCTAGGTAACTTTTATGTTACTACCTGAAATTCTCTTATCTAAAGAGAAACCAGAATGCAATTAAACAAAAGGTACACAAGATACCTAAAGAAGTTTTGTGGGCTAAAATCATTTATCAGAATAAGACATTGTTTTCACAGTGATTTATATCTCAGAGCAAACTCTGAGGCTACTTCTTGCTGTGCTTATAGCAATTTAAGGAGACAAAAGAGCAAATGTGCCAATCTAATACTCAGATCTGTGGCTAGGATGCATGGAGAGTTGTTGCATGAGATATAGTTTCACAACAGTTTCTAATTTCTTTTTCATGTAGCTGTTTAGTGGGTTTTTCTTACTATTATTATTATTATTATTATCCATGGTTTGTTACTAAATACAGTCCAGAAACAAAATTTTGAAATGTAGATACTTAAAAAGAAAAATTTAATAGAACTTTCCTTTTGTTGTACAAATGAAAAACTGTCAAAGGGAAATACATGCATACCCTATTGAAAATAAGGATAACTTCTTTGTTTGCCTGTTACAATATTTATGAAGGACGAGAAGAACAGAAACATGAGAATATTAATCTGTTATATATTTCCATCCTTTTCCACTATAGTAACATTATGACGGTTTTGGATTTTTGCTAATAATGGTAGATGAGATTTGATTTTTGTTATTTGGATTGGGATTTGGTTTGGAGGAGACTCAATGGTTAAAACTAGTCAACAGTGTTCTGGTGTAGGAAAAAGTTTTTATATCAAAGCTGAAAAATAATTATTGCTGGGTTCTATACTAATGACTCTAAGTTTTTTTTTTTTTTTTTTTTTCCAAAAGATATTATCACCACTAATATGTTTTATTTACTTTGCTAGGGAATAGTACTGTAATATCACTTGAAAATCCTGAGTAATTAGTCAAGACCAAAGTTCTCTCCCGTCTTTCCTGGTCTACCAGCACGGCATGGAAAAGGCTTATCTACTTTTATCATCAGTTTTGCCTGAGAGAGTAACGTTCGAATTATACCTGGCCATCTTCAGCTCTCAAGCCCAAATGATCATCCACAGCAAGATGAAGGATTGGCCTTTGGAATAAATACAGCTTGAGATGTGAATACAGACCACTGGAGCTATTTATTGCTCCTTCATTCCACTCCATTGGTCATACTGAGATAGTACTAATTAGTTATCTATGGTGAATATAAAACCTCTAATACCACTTAAACTGTATTGGTTTTATATCATATTATATGTCATTAGAGCCCATACAATGATAATTTCCACTCTGTACTGAAATCACTCTACTAGAAAGAACGTTAAATCAGCACAGTGCATGAAGAAAGTATTATTGGGTATATATTCACTGAAGTATCATCTGAAAGGTAAACTGTGATGATTTAGAAATTTGTAGATGGCAATGGCAACATAGATGCTTGTCTACCTTATAAACTTGCAAAAAAATGTGACAGGGTGAATAGGAGATTGAAAATACGACTAGCCTGACTTCACTTAGAAAAAGCCCAGTGGACAATCTGATAAATTATGGTTTTACTCTCCTAATTTTTAGCATTTTCCTTCTGTTTCTTCTCTGTAAGTTTCTTTAAAGAGACCATTTCATATTCATTCTTATGAATCTGCCTAAACTGCACATATATTATTAAGTGGAGTCTAGTATTGGGACTTCATTTGTGAATGAACAAGGATGATCAGATCTTGCAGTTGGACTATGCAGCATAAATGATAAATCTGGAGGGATTCTCGCCTGACTAGATTTCTTCCATATTAAAAAACGTACGAAATAGATTAATCCCTGCCAAACAGATTAATTTACAACTTACTTATCACTTTCCATGCTACCTAAGCAGCTTCAAAAGACTGAGTGTCAAACCGTTTTCTCAAGAAATGAGAAAAAAGTCTTCCATTTCAATCCTTCCATCATCTGCCTGATGGTATTCAATAGATTTTTATGAAGCTCTTTTGCATCTACTAAACTTGACTCCAATATGAATATATTCTAACTGCTTCTGCTACCTATAATATAGTGGTGTTATCTCTGCTACAACAAAGCAAACAACCAACCTTCCAGCCACCACAAAACTAAGGCTATTGGAACTCTCCATTGCCTGAAGGAACTGTATAGTTACCACCCTTTACTTCTGCTGGCTGAATGAACCCTCCTCCTTCTTCTAACACTTTATGCCCTGGTTCCCCACCCAACTCTCTGACCCTTGATTGGACACACTCTGTTACATCTCTGGAGGCTGAGGGAGCCCAAGACACAGTACTCCAAGTAGAGCCTCACAAGTGCCAGTTAGAGAAGAATAATTTTCTACCTCAACCTGCAGACTGTATTGTTGCTAATGCAGCCCGGTGTCCTGTCAGCCTTCTGTCATTTGCTGCACCTTCAGCAATTCTGCTTAGCCAGAAACATATATTATACTTGAGAAATATATATTATATTTGAGAAAGTGAAAAGGAAGAAAAGAAAGGAATAACTTCCTTGTTGGACATACTGCTTTTTGTTTTTCTATCTAGCTATTGTAATTATACAGTGGATACAAATACAAATGAGAAGCAGAAAGGCTCTCCGCGTTTCTTAACCGAGATGGTCAGAGGAATGGCAGGTATTAGCGTGGTCTGTCGTGGCAGCACCATCTCCAGAGCAGGCAAGCAATGCCCAAAAGAGGACACAGGGAGCTGACTTAGGCATCTGTCTGCAGAAGACAACCATAATGAGAGACCATTGTGCTCTGCAGGGAGCGACAGCTCATGTTTCCTCGAGGAGGGAATTTCCAAGCAACTCTTACTCACAAGCAACCTTTGACTCCAGTGTGTCTAAATGCGAAGCTGCAGGAGAAGTTGTGATAGATGCGTTTTTGTGGTGAGAGAGAGAGTTGTCACAGCCCCAAGAGCCGCTCTCGGGTCGTGGGAGAGGGCTGGGAAACCCTCTCCTTTTCGACTGTGAAAGCATTTGGGTGCCTTCTGTCACTGTTGTAGTAGAGTGGCCAAGACCTTGTGCAAATTTGATCATCTCACCAGCAAAAGTTAGTTCTGTCTTGTCTCCAGCGGGCTAATTTATTTATTTAGGTCAAAAAATGATAAAAAAGATGCCTACACAAGGCTGGCAGCATCCTGGAATATTCATTATTCATATGTGCAGGGAAACAACTTGCTGAAGGACCCAGCCGGAGCTCAGGCTCCTGCCTGGGATGGCAGTGCCTGAAAAACAAGTCCCTCGTCCCCCAGGAGACACGTCCCCCCGCTCCCCACCCAGTGTGGACTCACAGTAGTTAAAATCATGAGAGAAAAAGGAGAATAAAGGATAAATGTGGCTTTCATCATTAAGTTTGAGGAATATAATTGGAGACAGGGTATGGCTTTGAGAGCCAACAGAAATTAATATAATGTCTGGTTTGCTTGGAGCTCTACTGTGTAGGTTTGCAGAAGAAAATAGCTAGCAGCAGCTGCGAGAGCAGTGCTGGGTGCTGAGCAACCTTTCCCACCCTTCCTGCCTCTCAGGCCAGGGGCAGCCCCTGCAGAGCCCAGCTCTGCACGGGTAGGCCAAGAACCCCCTTCTTGCAGCAGATACCTGATGGAAGAGGAGATGGGCCACAAAACTTTCATCTGAATGTTGACCAGTCTCATACGTACAACCTGATGCAAAGGTCTACAAGCTACAGAGTCCCATATTACTAGCAAAGAATAGAAACAATCCTACAGCTCTTGCAAATCTCCATATGAGGAAGAACTTCTTTCCTGTGAGGGTGACAGAGCACTGGAACAGGCTACCCAGAGAGGTTGTGGAGTCTCCTTCTCTGGAGATCTTCCAAACCTGCCTGGATGCCACCCTGTGCCATGTGCTCTAGTGTCCCTGCTGAAGTAGGGAGTTGGACTAGATGATCTCTAGAGGTCTATTCCAATCTCAACCATTCTGTGATTCTGTGATTATGCAATTGTAAACAGCTTATGAAGACTTAACAAACATTTTTGGCAGAATACCAGAATTTCCCTTGGTCAGTAACAGCTTGTACTTGAACAACATTGGTTTTGGGGACTATTTGTTCTTACTGCTGCAAATTTCTTCCTCGGGAACTCATGTTTTTTTCATGTGAGGAAATCTAGTGTTTGTTGTTATGTGTGGGTTCAAGAACTCAGAAATTTTGGAGTTAGAATTGTCGGGATCATACTCCTAAAAGAAATAGTATATTCTTTTTTTTTGGGGGGGGGAACTGTGTTTTTTGCTTGACAGTTATATCACCCCTCTCCTTCCAGTAAATATATTGGGATACATTAGTGTAAACTCTTTGCACCTCAGAGGAGTTATGGGAAGTATATGATTTAGCACATTGCAGTTGTTCATGTTGGATGCCTAGGTTCCCGCATCTCTCAAGCTTGTTTCATGCAACTTTTTGCTGTGGGCTTGCAGCTCAATAAAACAAATACTATGGCTGGTTATGGTAAGTAAGTATGGTAAGTATGGTAAGTAATCATAAACCAGTACGACAGTGTAGATGCAGAAGATGATACAAATGACATGGACAGGTTGCTGTTATGTGCTAACACTATCCCTACCACATCCAGTAGTCAGATATGACTTCTGATGGCAATTGCAATTGCAGTTTCTTCTAAGTTCTGTCAAGCTGGCTCAAAAAGCACCTCTGGAAGAAAGAGCCACTTACCTCTGGCTTTTGTGAGGCAATCAAAGTATCATAAGCATATCTGACTGCTTAAGTGTTGCCCTGTTGTCTTCTAAGTATGAATGTGTGTACAACCACCTTCAAATGAATATTGTGAGCTTATTGCTATAAAACATGGAACAAATGCTGTATTAGAAAGCCCTTAGCACTTTGAGCCAGGTGTGTCCAAGTGTCATTCCTCTGTTTTGCCCTCAGAATTGCAGTACTCTCTACAGCAAATACACGAGAATGACAAATGGGGTATTTAGTATCTCTGGCAGCACATTTTCACCTGTCCTCCTTTTGTGTGGAAAGAAAAATGCTGCAATGATTTTACGTCTTTATAGTTTAGATTCATTAAGCAGTTCATTTGGGTTTTGTAACATATTCTGTATAAGCATACAAAAATGTTTCTGGCAAACAAAGTCTTTTGGATTTATTATTTTAAAATAAATTAAAAATACACTGACTGGTGGCTGCGTTATTCTATAGGCATACAGGAAGCAGTAAGTATGCAACTGAATGTAGATGAAATTGAAATCCTTTTTAGCTACACCAATTTATAGAAAAAAAATCTTCAGTTTTCAAAACTTTTTGGTAAAGAACTGTTAACATGGATAAAACACTATTAATGTGCCTATATTAAATGCATATATTTTTAAAGCTACAAAAATAAAGTTTTATGTAAGTCAGTGTGAGGACCCAGAAATAGCAATACTGTTTCTGTAAAGCTTAGAGATGAAGCTTTCTTTTATAAAATAAATGGTGGTCCCACTCCCAGAAGCAGGGCAGTGGGAGTATGGGGGTGGATGGGCTAAGCTTGGAATACAAGATGCAGTTTCTTGCTCTTAGCATAGATTTACCATGACCTTTACGTAACAGCAAAGCACCATGCATTTGTTACTGTTCACTTTCTGAAAGGCAGGAATTCTCATCTCTCTGTTTACCGAACAACACAAAATAAAATCGGGAGTAAATTAAAGAAGAATAAAAAGAAGACTAACCATGCTAACTATGCAGGACTTTTTCTTTTAAAGTTTGAGATGGGTCATTACAGTAGTTTGTTATGTAGCAATGTTTGGAGCCCACGCTGAAGATCAGAATCACAGTATGGCCAAGTACGATAGACTGCTTGTTAGTTATCATTCACTGCAATTGTAATTTAAGTTCACTGGGGCATTAAATTCCTATTTGTTCTTATACATAGTTATTGGAAATATGTAGACATTGACATAGAAGATAAAAGAAAGCATCCAAGGAAAGGAAATATAATATTTATTTTTTCTCCTAGGTGAAATGAACCTCTGGTATTAATACATGATATAGTTGTAAAGGATTTAAAGTTACAAGTTCATCTATTATGCATACACTCCCATTACAATACCTGACTTCATCTGGTTCAGATTAGTTAGCAGTAGATGGAAATCACCCTGAGGTTAATATCTCTTCCCTTCTGAACTGGCATCTTGCAGCAGATTTTTTTATATCCTTAACTTTGCTATGCCTCTGCTTGCAAATTCACCTTGTAGGCATTTTTCTTTATTTTTGTTTATATTCTTTATTATATATCAAGGATGTCTTCTGCCTTTTATTCATTATAGTCATCAGACTTCACATAAATGTGCTACGAGACTTGTCTCCTTGATTATGCTGTTTGATTACTTCTATAAGTATCCACCATCAATTCTGCATGTCTCACAATAAATATTCTGAAATATATCTATCTATTCTCTGCAGTTTATCTTTCATGTGTTCTTTTGATGTTCAGTAAAACTTTATTGGGGGTCTTGTGACAACAATTTTTATGCAAAATTTTGAACGTTTAGCCTACTGTGTAAGATTTTAAATGCATACTTAAGGCATTAAATGTGCGTTTTTATACAGAAAGATTTATAAATGCTTGTCAGTGGTGTACATCAAGGAAGTGACATACTCCTACAATCTAAATAATCAGCAGCTAAAAAAAAAAAAAAGGCACACTAGGAACATCATATCCCTATTATTTTTTCTAGGAAAACTGTAAAATAGTCATGACTCTAGTTTGCCAGTGTCTAGCAAATACTGATGTACATATCGAAATCAAATACATTTTAGATACATGTATTTGCTTAAGTACTTAAATGACCTGATCAACTTCACAGATTATAGCAGAATCAAAATTCAGTGAGATCTAATCAACGTACAATCCTCAGATTACCTCACCCACAGAGAAAACGCTTTATATCATGGTGTCATAAAACCTGTGGAAAAAATCCTGATATGTAAACCAGAGGTATCGTTAACATATCAAAATAGAATGCTTTTTGTTTTGTTTTGTTTTTAAATGAGTATATGTTAAAAATATCATAACAGACTTTAATTCTACCATTGGTGTGTTTCACAGAAACATGCAGAAAATGGCATGCCTTTGACATGCAGCTTCAAAATTATTCTTCTGAAAAGAGTTCATGACTCCTGATGTTGCATAAAAAGTGGGTTTTACTTAATTTTGTTCATTAAAAATATATTCTTTGACCACAAAGTTAAGCTCTAAAATACCTGTGAAAGATTTTGCTTGTCAGTAAAAATCTTGTGTGTGCATATAGTTAATATTATACTCAGTAATTACACAGGTAACTCTTTTACATGGCACAATACATACCTTCCTTGGACTAAATAAGACTTCAAACACTTGACAGCAGGCTTCCTTTAAGTGTCATAACAAAGGTGTCATCACTTGAGATAAAACCTCTAGTTTTCCTGAACACAATTTTTATCACTTGAATTACTAGAATAACAGGTATACATTGTGCTCATCCATGGGCTGAGATGTCCCTGAACTTTCACACGGACGTACTGACAGCAGAAGCCTGATGTGATGAAAAAATGTTATTAGAGTGATCTCTGCCTTTCTTGATAGCTTTACCTGCTCTACTCCTTTCTTTTCAAGTCTGCTATCTGCTTCTTTCTTCTTGTATCATTTCTTTTTAAACCATTCCAAGCTCCAGTTTATTAATTCTTTTTTTTCGTTTCAGTTTCTTCTCACTATCTTTGATCTAATTTCCTTATACTTGATTCCTCTAAGAAATGTTATGATTTTCTGTGTGACCAATACAAGCATTTTGTGTGGCCCAAAGGAGATCAACTGTGGATTCAAGTACTCTCAAGTACTCAAATTAAAGCATAACCAGTAGTGATGAAATCTCTGAAGATTTTAGGTATTTAAAACAAAGAATTTTCCAGAGAACATGGGTGAAGTAGAGTATTTTTAAAAGTCTTTGAATTTGACATATTTGTGTAGATTTTGGGAAGAATAAGAGAAGACTCGCATTTCTTCCCCTACTATATTTGATGGTTCTTCCACAAAAGCAGAATAAAACACTAGAATTTTCATTTTTTTTTTCTTTTTACCATGCTCTAACAAAGTACTTTACTGTATTCTAATATTCTAATCCATAAATGTGCCTAGCTAGTTTTTTTTTTTCCATTTATTAATGTATTTATTTTTTTAGTCAGTCCACGTACAGGGAAATTTCAGTCCAGATGGCTGAAGTTTGGCAAACTTATAAACAAAGTAAATCTGGATCTTAAAAATGGAAGTGATGGGCAATGTTACTAATTAGGCATTCTATATTTATTTTGTCCAGCTGCCTCCTTTTTTTTTTTTTTTTTTTTTCCTATCCTCAAATGTAAAATAACCAAGGAAGTTGATTTTGGTTAAAAAAATGGTTAGGGAACTTCTTTGGGTGGAGAAGCCAGTGAAAATCTGTGTACTAGCATCTTGACATTGTTTTAGGTAAAATTGATCCACCTTCATACTGAAAACTTCAGTCTTCTTTCCAAAATGCCTCCAAAAACCTAATTGTTTGAACTATTCTCATTAACCTAATTATTAAGTCCAACATCTAATGTATACTTATTCTATATGTTTTCTCTATAAATGTAAATTTTTAACAGCTGTGTGTTTTTCAAAGAGTGAGATTTTCCATTCACTTTTAGAGTTCAGTCTGTCCAGCTATATCACGTTACAGCTGGTGGTCAAGACAATGTAAAAACACAAGGGGAAAAAAAAAGTATGAAAAAAGAAGCTGAAATTCTTGATATAATCAAGTTTCAGCTTGTGGTTTCAGAAGACTTGTAGCATCATCTTCTTCTCTTTCTTCTTAATGTTTAATGCTTGGATCCTAACTCATCAGGTGGTCCATTAAGTACTGTATCATACGGTGACAAACAAGTATATCTTTTCCTTGGGTTTGTGTGCCTTGTCATTGCTTGGATCCATGCTAAAGGCATTCTTGGTATCATGATCTTTATTTGAGCTTTTGAAATCTGTGTTTGACAGGGAAGATTTGCACTTTGTGTCTTGAACGTTGTAATGTGGAGGAGCTGAATAAAGGCAGCCATGGAGCCACAGCACCATCAAGTGACAATTACCTCTGTCACTAATCTATTGCATGACCGCATGAAGAGTAGTTTGATATGTTCTCCATCTCCCGCTTTCTCTCTTTCCTTATCTGCTAAAGGTAGTGAAAAAAAAATCAAACAATTAAATTTAAACTATTTTTTTAATTTAAGGTGGAACTTCCTTTCTATTCAGCCTTATGTACTGTAGTTTTTGGAAGTGCCATGAGAGGTTCAACTCAGAATGTATCTCAAGAAGGCTGTGCTCAGATGACTGGTGTCAGAGAGATGTTCACAGCTTTCTAAAACCCAGATTGTAATTACTAGTATTTCCCATGTTTCATAGATTCTAGAGGGAAAAAAAAATAGTGCATACTTCTGGGTGTTATTATAGGAATCATGTGAGAGAGACAGACAATTCTTCTTTAATCAGGCTGTGAAGAAGACTTGAACGCAAATGTTCAAAGGATGTGGACTTGACTGGTGTGCTGAGTGAAAGGCAAGACTCTTCCACTTCTCTCACAGTCTGGAGTTTTCTAATATTTAATTTGTTTTCACATCCAAAAACACATCTGAACTATGCTATCTTAAGCATTTTCTCACATACTGAATCTTTCAATTCAGACCAGAGGATAGCAAAATGAACAATAATTAATGTTACACACATGGGGAAAAACTGTGATACATAACAGTTATTTAAGGTGGTCAGGACTCATTAGTATCTTTGCTCCTCTCGTCATTGAAACGGGTGTAATGTACAAAGTGAGGAGGTGATTTGTGAAACTAAAACATTTACTTGATTGTTGTTGTTTTCTAAATTTCTCTTTCTTAAAGGAAATTTATATATATATATATATATATTTATGTGTGTACATACCAGTGACATCCTGGCTTGTACCAGGAACAGTGTGGCCTGCAGGACCAGAGAAGAGATCGTCCCTCTGTACCCAGTGCTGCTGAAGCCTCACCTCAAGTACTATGTTCTGTTTTGGGCCCCTTACTACAATGACATTGCTGGAGCATATCCAAAGGATGACTATGAAGCTGGTGAAGGGGCTGGAGCACTGAGGAGCAGCTGAGGGAGCTGGGTTATGTAGTACATAACCCAGTACATATATACATGTATATATGTACATATAACATAACACCTTATCAGGGGATTTCTTTTCTCTCTTGTGATTTTTTTTCCCAAACATATCCACTTAACTTTGGAACAGTAAGTGAGGGCAGCAAATGTAGATCAGTCAAACACCAGAAGAAGTAGATTCAGGAATCAGTTGTATTCCACCATTTATATTCATCTTCAATTCTGGAGGAGTCAAAGTGAAATAGAGAGTGATTGTAGTTAGTCTCTTAGATTGTCAGTAGGCAAATAATATCAGACATAAACTGGATTTCTGAGGCCAGAATTTGCAATCCAATTGATGTCCAATACAATGTTATTGAAGTCATTGGGTATGATCAGAAACAAATGTAGCCCTTCTCTTCCTAGCAGGTCTCTTACTCACTAGTTAACTGCGCTCCAGACAGCACAGGAGAACACCTACAGCTTGAACCAGATGGATGCAGACTTCTGGTTAACACGGATTGTGAACTGTGAACTGAAACAGGACTTGTTTAAGATGTAGCTATCTGCATAGAATTTTGCAAATGAAGAAATGTAATCTGTTGTTAAAATGTGGGGGAAAAAAAAGGTTTCTCTGTCCATTGGGAAAAAAAAAAAAGTTGATATGGTGGTGGTAAAAAAGACAATATAAGACAGAATACCCAGGATCCAAATACTCTTCATGTAGATTACAGAAATACATGATTTCCCAGTATGTTCAATCTGCCTGTACATCTGGTACCCTTATCCCAAAATATGATTTGTGATTTTAATATGTTTGGTGAGACATAAGCTAATAAGATTTTCTCTGCTGGAGCTAAAATATTCAGTGCAGAAAACAAACAAAAAATTGCCCAAACCAATTGGGAAAAAAACAAAAAAGGAGAATACAGAATCACTAACAATTATATGAAAAAAGATTTTAAAATACTACTTGTGAAACAGTCCAATGAAATGCAATGTGCCTTAATCTTGCTGTCTGAAGACCATCCCCAGCATCTCTACAATCTTTATGTATATTTATATGTATATATATAATTTATTTTTTTCTACAGTTCAATGGCCTGATGAAGTCTCACTCTTAAAAGCATCATATTATCTGAAACTTAAGCCTTTTGCTGCTGCTTATTTTTCATAAATTCTTGTTGAGCTTTTACTTTATTCATAAAAAAACAAAGAAAACAAAAACGAAATATATATATATATTATAATAATATATAATAATATGTGTAT
>NW_010580917.1:44362-59487 GCF_000705375.1 Tinamus guttatus | reverse complement strand
ACATCAGTGTCCCTCTCATTCTTTGTTCCCAGTCCACTCTTGAATGGGTTACAAGTAGGTTTTATTAATTTTAAAAGTAAAAGTATTGACTTCTATATCATATGCCTCAAAACAAAGCAGGTGTAATTTAATGGATGTTCCGTGTTATACAGGCACTGGGATAAGAAAAGTTTCTATTAAGAAAATATTTCTTAGTAGATAATATTTCTACTAAGAAAATACTTTCTAAGAAAACATTCTCTTCCTCCAGAAGACTCCTGCTCACTGACTCCTGCTTGCTTTGGATCTCTAATGAAAGTTAGAAGGATTATACCTTCCCATAATCATGAGATTTATGTTTGTGCTATCTTCAGTCAGTGGCTGACACAGGGGCCCTTGGTTCTATGAGTTTTCAGAGGATATATGGCCCAGTTCTTAAGAAATACATGGAACTACGGAATACATGGAACATCACGTCTATGAATGTCTTTTCCAGTAGCTAAAATGTAAACCTCCAAGAACTTGGGGTCTTCTTGTCCATTTCATTTGTTAATCGGCAGCTTTCCAGACTCGTAGTATATAATTTATTATAGACTCATGTACTACATCCCAAATTTGATATTAAATATTAGTTTGCAACAAAAAGCAGGACATAAACAATAAAGCACATTTATTTATGGCCCTATGGACTATTAAAATCTTACAAAACTTTGCAAAAGGAATTATAACAGTAGTTCATATTTATTTGTAGAGAAATATGCAAGTAATTTTAAAATGTTAGCAAATCTGATTAGCTTTATGCAGATTTTGCATTATTGAAGATTAACTCTATTTCCCATTTATTTCTAACAAAAAGTTGTTTAAATGCTTTTTCACCTGTTAGAGCATTGTAGGTCACAGTCATTCTAAAAAGTCAGTATTAAATGAAGAAAAATATAAGTATAAATGAAGGACATAAAACCCACAGTAAACCATTCTCAGTTTTCTACAATTAATTTGAATGCCTGTAAGAATCTACTTGTATAGATAGACAGAGCATATGGCAGGGGGAACTAGAATTTCTGGGTGGATCCAGTTTGTCATTGATTGATCACTCCTGAAAATTTTTCATTACTAAAAAAAACGGGACTGGAGGGGCGCTCGGAAACTTTTCAAGCACAGAGTGATTTTATATGTTTTGTTTTTGATGCTAGCAGCTGAATCAGGCTTAGAAATCTCAGCTCTATCTGTGTTATATTTAAGATACTCAGGTCCTTCAATCCTTTCTTCTTCAGTCTGTTGTTGGAAAAAAACAAGTCTGCATACTGATGACTCTTAAGAAAATTTTTTATTTGTTAGCAAATTATTGCTGCTTGTAAACGGAGAAAAATCTGTAATGTCTTGGTGTCATGTGATAATACTAACTAATAATCACTGAACAGTTACTTATTTATGACTATCAAAAGTCAGTCTCAGATACAGATGACCTTAACCATTCACATCTTCAACTGTGGGCTTTAAAAATAACTTCCTAATAAGAGCTGAGAAAAAAATAGTACTATGGCAATGAGAAAAGTGCTTATAAAGAGGATCAGTAAGGATAATGTACTTCCTCTCGGTAATAGGTTGTCTATAAAACTTAGTTAAGGGAAATGTCTCCCGAGTTCGTTAGACACTGCTGTTTACCCACAGTGGTAAGCCCAGTCAGATATTGCATATTTTTAAACTGTAGAATTTTGCATATCCCATCTTCTGTAGCATCCGAAATGAGCCATAACTGACTCAGAAGATTTTGTTTCTTATTAGAATTCAAAAGGAAGAAAGAGCAGTAACTTCCATTCAGTCACACAGAGTCTCACAGCAGGCTGATACACAGCTCCAGCAGGGAAGTTATGAGGAGATGGTTTCATCAGAAGAGGAGGTCCTGACAAGGTCATCAGCTATCACTGTCAGAGCCTTTTTCAAAAGAACTTCCATCAGAACCAAGTATGAATCAGATACCTTTCTGAACTTTGCAAAATTTTGTGTAGGACTTCATGTAATCTGTGGCTGTATTTTGGGCTTTTGTTTTCACAATAATCTTTGAAAATATTTTCTCTTGTGACCAGAATGGAATTGTAACATGACTGTTAAATACTGCCAAGACTGGAAAAGATCATGGAGATACACAGGAGTACATATCTTTGCTGTCATGTAAACAAAATTCTGACTCAAGTTTATGTCTACACTTAAAGGCAGGTGTAAGCTTGCTACAGGTCCCACATTAGAAATCTGTGCTCTATGGATATAGATCTGGACTTTTGACTGAAATCTTTCTAGCCATGACTTTGCTTCTAACATAATATTTCTGAATTGTTCTCTAAACAAAGTAAAATATCACTAAGAAAAAAAAATGCAAATTTTATCCTCTCCTTGTTTGGCTAAAACTTATTTAAGCTCATTAAAATCTGGAGATAAGAATACCTATGCAGTTAAGTGTGTAGCAAATATGTTCTTTTCTAGTTTAGTTTTGTTCACAAAATTG
The DNA here is from genome assembly GCF_000705375.1 of Tinamus guttatus. The sequence goes on along the minus strand of NW_010580917.1, from coordinate 57,005 downwards.
GGAATTTCCCTGAGTTTGCAGGATTATTCATAATAAAGAAACGCACAGTACTGCTGCACTTTAAAACAGGTATAAAATACTCAGACATGCCCGTATTTGAGAGAAGCCATGCAATTTGAAAGCTAAGAGCTTTACAGTTCACAAAATTTTATCCCTTAATGATGAAAGGTACATATATATCAGAAAAAAAAGAAAAAAAAAAGGAAAAAAAAATCATGAGCTTAGCATCTACAGTTTTAAAAGAACCAGTTATTCTTAATTTTCATATCTGAGTAATTCATTTATGCCCAACACCTTGGTTACAAATGGCAATCCAATCATTGCATTGAACAGAGGCATTACTGACATTTATTGTTATTTCTGGCTATATTTATAAGACACTGTTGTGAAGAGAATTGAGATTTCTGAACTAATGCCAAGAAGATGGCACCTCTGGGTGATTCAGTGCTATGAAAAAGTCCTGGCTGAGGTTCCTAAAGTGGCAGAGTTCTGTTAACAAACCACTTCCCCATCTAACATATTCAGACTTCCACCTGTCTTATCCTGCCTACAGTTAGCAAGAATCCTTGCGCGATGCTCTTTTGTACACCAAAACAGCAATTGTCCTTGCCTTCTTTTGTATTATAGCAGTATGTGAGCACTCTGACATACTCTGAATTAGTCATCCCTTACCTAGTCCCCTATTCTCCCTTTTGAAGCCATCTCTTTCTGCCATTGTGGAAACCCCTTGGAGAGGGCACAATGCAGTCGATGACTTTGTTGTTTTATGTAGAACCTCTGGTGCCTTTACCATTACATTGGCCTTGCATATACACTGGCCTTCCATTATTTTAACAGTGCAAAAAGACTCAATCTAAATTACCACAGGAAGTTTTAGAGCTCTAACTCTGAACACAGGGTCTTACTAGACTAAAGTAAACTTCTGTCTCTTTGTGTTTCACTGGTGGGATTCATCTGACAAAACGGGCATTTGTAATGTAGATCTGTGCTTCTGAAACAACTGTTTAGCTTGTCTTTATAGCTTATAAGGAGGAGCAGGAAGTTCTAAAGAACAACCCCTCTTATTCTAAAACAGATAACTAAAATAAGACTGAACTGCATCCTAAGAGTGTCTTTGTCTCTCTATTCACAAAGAAGTTCCAAAGCAGACATATACGTTGCAAACACCTAGTCAAAGGAGACTAAGCACACTGTTTCTGTCTGCAACTTTCCTATGTCTTTCGTATTAGTCTTTTTTCTTCAAAGGATTACCATGTTTTTTCTTATTGTGGCAGTGTGGTCCGCTAACCAAAACAGGTTAGAAAAGGACAACAAAAATCAATTTATATCAAGTCTCAGTGGTTAAAAATTATGAAAATGTTCTAAGCATACATTTGCAAGTCCTATTTTAAAAAAGTTGTGCTCTTCACAGTGTAGTGTGTGGTTATATTTCCTAAGTACTGTACCGATGCCAGTATAAGTAGAAGTAAAATCAGCATTAAGCCCTCAAATTCCAGTTCCACTCCTGACTGCCACAATAACTACAAAATGAGTTAAAATGAAGTAAGAGGTTTTTTTTTTTTAAGGATTCTCCCTATAAATGTTCTTAGCTGGCAGCATACTTTATGCTTTTACTATTCAAAGTTAGAAAAATATCTTTTTCTATGTCTATAAACAGGAATAAGAGTTAAAATGTTAAGTGTTTTTTTTGCAATCATTCCTTTGAACATCTCCACTACATGAACAGATTTTCAAGAGTTCTTTGGAGAATTTCACACATAAGTCCCTTATTATACAGGCTGAATTTGGAAAAAACAAATAATAATAAATAAATGATGAACTTTTGGTAGAAGCATAAAACTTTAAATTATCTTTGTGGTTTTTTATACAACATTTACACCAAGCTGCTTCTTTGGTAGATGTTTCTACTTGTTCAATGTTTATTGATGTTTCATTTTCCTCATACTTGACTTAAATCTGTATATTGCCCATAAAATAAATACCTGGAATTCAATAAACGTGTATATTTAAAGTGGAAAGGCTTTTCCTCTACAGACAAACTGTTATTTCTTTTAGTACTGTCTGTAAAACCTGAAGTCTCTGATAGATCAAATGATTAAGAGAAGTAGACCCATCTGAAACAATGATCCTTTTAAGGATTTAATGCATTTTTACTGTGTGAAGTTTATAAGCTTATAAGGATTAAAGTGATAAAGTGAAAAACATAGCAATTATGTTTGCAAGGGTGTAATATAAACCCAAAAAATTAGCCAGGTAGTTAGAACCTGCAGAGACAGACAGAAAGAAAACAAGATATAGATCCTTCTGACATTTTCAGACATAGTCTCCTCATGTCTGCTATGATAAACATTTAGCTATATGATTTGTGTTGTAATGTTTTCAAAGTAAAGCTTTTGAATCTGGATGCCAAAGATACTGCATTGACCTCTGTCATGTCTAATACTGATTAAAGGTTGTACAAATAGACTCTGAATCTAGCAGCAAGATATCTATTGACATTTTCTTATACAGACAGCAGACCTGCCAGCTCTGGCTGTTATATCTCCCAAATGAAAGAAAGGTCAGTGCTGGTGGATGTTTCACCTTCATAAGCAGTGGTGTGAGCGATTCTGCAACTGACAGTTCAGGATGATTCCGCTCTGAACTGGACCCCAGCACAGTCCTAAGTTAAACTAGTCTACATGAAGCACTATTTACAGATGTAAATGCACAAAATATGTTACAGTCAGTAACACAGTCTTCTAAAACAAAATGAGAATTTTGGATGGTTGCTGTAGGTAGAGAGAAAAGCTGTAGAACAGATCATGCATGCTTTGGCTCTAACAAGCAAAGAAGTAGGAGAACTGGAGAAGTATCCAGGATAATGAAAAGCATCCCATCAGATACCTGCCACAGCAGCTCTTCTTACCTATAGACTAACCTTAAATGAATCAATATGCTCTCTAAGCCACATTAGGTTAATCTGTGCCATTTTGTCATGCATGGAAGAATGTGGCATGTCAGAATTCCCCATCCATGGAAATGAAAGGACAGATTATTCCATGAGGGACTCTTCCTACCACCTTTGCTCATTTGTAAGGGGGCATATGGAATAATTATTACCTGAGAGGTTTAGGCCTATATCATAAATATCTTATTCACATTACTGTCAATTGTTCATACATGTTCGCTTATGACAATAATGGTTCACTCAAACTCTATAGATTTACTATATTGAAATATGGACTTTAAAAGGACTGTGATGTTCACATCTTCTAACCTTCTAAATCCTTTTGGGAATAGGTGAAAAGTCTTTATTTTTTACTTCTCCCTTATTAAATCCCATTTCACATACTCCATCTATAATTCTAGGAACTCAGATGTTCCCAGCACAGCACATGGGTATTTCCCCAGGCACATATGGATTAAAGGATGCCATTCAAAAATTTTAATGCCATACAAAACCATGCATATTTCCATGTTTGCAGGCCTAAGTCCTTAGTTTCCTCCAAAAATAGTCAACGTATTTATGCCATAAGAATAAAAGAGCAAAAAAAGAGTTGTCATAATGATTTCTTTTATTCATTTAGTCTTTGTGTGCACACATCTAAACCTTCTCTTCTGCTTTTGTGAGGAGAGTAAATCTGGGTTTGACCCTGGACCTTTGTGAAAATTGAGCTGACCTGGAATCATAGGTAGGTAAAGCACAGTAATAATAGAAGTTGAAAATCAATACAGTTTGCTTTACAGGGTCATGCTGAAGTCATTTTGCTTTCAATGATAAAATGATATTTGGATTCCGTAAGATTTTTTTTCACTACCAATTATCTTCATAGCATCCCTTTGCCACAGCTGTAAACATTCTTGTCAGTGAATTTGTTTCATTTCAACTTTTGAAAATTATGACAACCTAACACTTACAAAAGAGTTTCTAAATACCAAAATATTCTGCATAGCAGAGAAATTATTTGTATTTATATCATATGAAATCTCTACCAGGTATATAATACTCACATAAGAGCATTATACACAGTTAATATAGAGTCAGAAGAATGTTGTATGTAAAGTAATACGACTTTACATATAACTTTACATACAACTTCTTTACATTCCCAATTGTTTGGTCTCAATTAGGACTAAATCTATTTCTACTAGAGTAATGAATTTTAGTCTAGATAACTGCTTGTTTCAGTGTTGTGTCAGTAGCAAGTCTTTTGAAATGTCCCACTCTGGCTGGTTTCATTTTCAGTCCCTTATAGCAATTAAATAAATTTATCCCACATTTATTCTTAGGAATAAAAGGACTTTTTGTTCTTATTGTTCCATTGTGATTTTAATCAAATAAACAGCATAACAAGCTGGTCCAGAAACAATTTTCTATACCTGCATTTATTTCAGATCCCATCTTCGTACCATGAGAGATTTTCTCTTACAACTTTTTTTTCTATTGACTATCAGTATATAGGTTTTTGTTTTTGTTTCCCTCTCTGAAGACAGGAGAGAAGGATTATATTAAAGTCACATTATGCCACACTATTGGTAAAATGAAAAAAAATGGATGAATAATTTACTATTAAAAGAGACGTAGAATCTGGCAGCATTAATAAAAATATGCACCAGTAGTAGGCACAATAAGTGATGAATAAAAAGTCACTGACTGTCTTTGACAGTCTTTGATCTACCTCCAAATGGCTATGAGTACATACGCTGTGGTAATAATATTTACAAATTCAAATTAAGGTACATCTTTTCACTAAAATTTTATTATTTCTTTCTACACTTCACTTCTGCAATTGCATACTATAGGAACTGAAAGACTTTTCCCTCATCCCAGCATTCAAATAAGAATGATTCACATGTGTTTTATTCACAATTAATCATCCTGCTTCACTGGGTGGATGCTGATTATTCTAAAATCACATTTTTTGGCCTTTCTTCTACAAACGTTAATCAGATACAATGATAACTGATGATGAAATGAAAAATTTGGCATTTTCTCCACCTTTTCTAGATTAGTAATACTCAAAGGAAAAAATCTCCCTTTAAAACTTGACTTTGTAAGGAAATGTGTAAAATAAGCATTTGAATTTCTTTTATATAAAATAATAATTTTCAAGCTATAGTTGGTTAAACCGGTAAAAAAGCAAAAGCAAAAACAAAAGGAAAAACAAAAACAAAAGGAAAAGCAAAAGCAAAAACAAGACTTCCTCATTCCACTGTAATTCTTATTCCAGCCACATAGTTCATCTCAGTAGGCTTTAGGCATTTAAATAAGTCAGATAAAATACTCAGCAGTGGAAAGAATGGTATAAGAGGGAGGTCAATTTTTTTTTTTTTTTTGAAAGGACTGAAAGTTCAAAAGCTTTGATAAGAAGGTTGAGGGTTATTTTTGTGTGGTTCTGTGTATGTTTTCTGTGTTTTTGTTTAAATAGATAACAGAAATAAAGTGCTGCACTTTCTCCCTGGGACGACTCCTTCTCCTTGTAATTTTAAGACTTTCTTACAGGCTGAATAAACCGCAATTCTTACTGCTCAGTGTGCTTAGTTTAGAAAGGTTCTGGTTCTTTTGTACAGCTCTCTAGTATCTCTAAACATTGAACTTTGGTCAAATTGATCCGCTTTTCTCCACTGCTGGAAAGGCATAAGCATTTTTCCTACCAATATTAGAAATGTTCCTCAACTATTTGAGAGCAATATCATAAAAGCCACTCAAAAGACAGTATGGATTTTGCATTCCTTTTTGACTTTTCTTCGTCTTTCTTTACATGGTGTTTAATGGGTATATTTCCTTTATCTGGAGAAACAAAAATAATTCCATACATTGTGAATCAAAAAGTTTTTTTCCACTTATTCCCCTAATTAAATCACAAAACAGTCTCCATGCAGTATGGAGTTACTGACACTTACAAATAATAAATCAGTAACTTAATTGGACTCAGTCTTGAATTATGTAAGCATTTTTTTTGAGTCAACTGAGTTATAAGCCAAATTTTCAGTATATTCTCACATGATTTCTATTTTATACAGCAAAAATGAGTAAATCCATTATTTTGACATGTAAATTGTCAAACAAAAGTTCAATCTATTGTCTATGGTTTGAAAATATAGCTTAATATGTCCTGTGTTTATGTATTTTCAAGGAATTGGTTTATTGATCCAAACTCCGATAAGCTACTTGATAAGTGTCACGCTGTATAATGATTTCTATTATTCTGTAACTTTTCTGAAATTCAAATGTCAAGTCTGCAAACTCTGAGAGGAGGTTAGTTAAAAAGTCACTAACCCCTAGTTTCTAATCTGAATGAGGGAAAAAATGTAGGATTAATCCTTCATCTTGTCTTCTAAGGTATCTATGAATTTGGTCTGTGCATAGCACATCCCCACTTGTCTGCACTCCTTGACTACTATATAATAAAAATATACTTTTTATTCTTAAATTCAATTTTATAAAAGCAGTACTTTCATTTATAGCTTGCATTCAGCTTCATATCTGCTCATGTTAATGGTAAAAGTGCATCTGACATTTTTAAAATAAGGTGAGTACATTTTGTCACTTTTATCTGGTTTCTATAAAAGACATGAATTACTTTCATTTTGGGAGTATTTATCTGCAGAACACCACAGGGCATTAATATTTCTGTCATTACCTTTAGAACAAACAGCTAAGAGCAAGTGATTCTATTTCTTATTTCATGTCACCAGTAGAATTGTTTATTAACCATAGACAGAAAGGTGCTTCTTAAGTCACTATGGATAAAATATGAAAGTTGTGATGTTTCACAGATGACACCAAGAACGCAGTTTGGCCTCTAATGTCAATGGCAAATGAAGAGGAAGCATTTTAGTTTGACAGTTAAACCATAACCAAATCCATAAAATATTCAATTAGTGCAGTATAGGTTTCATTTTGCTTTCAAAGAGAGTGAAATGAGTGATACCAGGATATAGTAAACATGGAAACTTCTTGTTATCTTCACAGATTAATTCCTCAAAGCAAACCTGCCAATCATTCATGTGATTTTTCTTCATACTTTATGAAGAATTTATTTGAATACACACATGAAAGCAGCTGAAAACCACTCTCAGGTTCTGGCGGTATCAGTGCCACTTATAAAGAGGAAGTCTAATTATTCTAACACTTCTAAAAAAGATTATAAAATTATTTATCCACAGATTGCCCTTTTAAAATGCATGCATTCAAAATGACATTGACTCATTTGCAAATAAGGGAAAAACAGAATAAAATAACATTTTTTTTTTACTCTTTCCACTAGTTTCAGTGAATTTAGTGGGCTTGTAGAGGAAGAAAGACTCTGAAAGGTATGAAAGATCTTCAAAATACAGGAGTAAAATACAACAGCGACCCTTCTTCAATGTTAAATGTAGCATTGGTATAGACTGACCACTTTACTAAGTCCCAAGGTATCAGATATATTACTCTAACTACATAGCAGTGTCTTATATTGCCCTTGCCACATGATAAAAAAATGAATAAATGGTGGCAAATGTATCTACAGAGTAGGTCATCCATGAAAATAAGAGATTTTTGTGTGAAGGGTTTAGCCCATCATATAAAATCTGCTTAAGAAAAATCAGGACAAGATGACATCTACAATGAATTATTATTTATATTTTCTAGCAGATAAAAGGCCACAGAAATATGTTCTGCCTGAGTCAAAATGATTCATTTCTACAATGAGTGACAGCCTATTTTAACATTGCTATAAAATACTGAAATAATCAAACAACTCACTTTATGTACTGCCATAAATGTACAACAATTTTCACATAACATATGAACAGGAAATTGCTATTTTACAGCAAAATAACAATTTCAGGGACAGTCACAAACATGTATGAAAAGGCCAAGAGGTATTTTTTACATTCCTGATTTGGAAAGCAATTTTGCTTTTCCTTTGTGTGTGGCAGAAAGGTGAGGCATTTTTTCTGTCTGATTTTCAACTTAGAAGTAATCATAATATCATTACTTACTGCTTGTTTCTGCTTTATTTTTTATTGAAAAAAAAAAAAAACTGTTACTGCCTATAAGGTCCCTAATGAAATCACAAATGTATTGAGAAGAAAACATTGCATACTCAATATTGTTTAGAAATAAAAATTATCATTTTTTTCTTTGTTCCTTTTGCTGTTTTGTTTCCAGGAAAAGTACTAAATAAAGCATAAACCTTTCACAAAACCTACATTTTAATTTGGTTAAAACCGCTCATTGTATTTTATTCACTCCTTTTCTCACTAAATTTGCTTGCTGAGGAACATTTCATTCCTCCATAACTACCTTACTGAATACTGCTAGGTCAAATTAATTAAGCTCAATAATTTAATCACAGAAAATATGTGGATTATTTTTTGAACCTGGATGAAGCCTCTTCAGTGTTTTAGGCTGTCTACTTGAATAGCGGGAAATGGGAGCTGGTGCAGTGTGACAGCTCTGAAGAAAGCTGCGGAGGTGAAGCAATCCGGGCAGCTAACAAATGTTATGACCATAAGGCCAGGATTAAAAGATATTTTAAATAAGGATTAGCTGGAAGTAGTGAGAGAAACTAAGAAGAAAATGATGAAAGTGTTTCTGTGAATTAACAGTTAAAGTGAGGACAGTTGCTCACTGAATGTCATTGTGCATTATCACCTATGTTTTTAAATAAGAAATGTTAAAAGAAGACCCATCAGGAAAACCAAAAACAAACCCAAAAACAACAACTAATTGCACTGTGCTTCACAGGAACCAGGAACATCACGTCTTTGGTGAAAAGACGGACAAATGGGAATACAGTCGGTAATTATTCAGCTGTAAGGATTCATCAGTCCCATCCTTTCTCTCTCCTGAGTGAGCTGAAAGCTACTGCTTCATGTCATTCTTTCATGTCACTTAGCATGACATGAAAATGCAACCAAGATTAAAGAAATGCGATAATATACTCAGTAGCACTCTGCCTTCACCCTTGACCATCCCAGTATTTGCCTTGCAGGTAGATCAGCAAAAAACCCTATCATCAGCTCTGTTCTCTGATGCGTCAGAGAATGCACAACCAGAAGTGTGTGCCTGTGTTACATGGCACACCAAGAACAAAGCACCCAGAAAAGGACTTTACATCACAGCTCCACACCCTGAGCAGAATCCCCCTGAACTACACACTTGAAAATGTTGACTCAAGGGTGGGCCCAATTCCTTAGTCTTAAGATTTAAGTTTCTAACTATTGGTCCAGAAAATTGCACGTGCCCTCATTCAGATTTCGCAGTCATGCATCTTCCTTCAAGTTTGCTCCAGTGGAAGACAATTATTTTTCAGAACAGATAAAAACTTCACAGCTGAGAATCAGCATTATTTTATTGCACGCATGAAAGCAGTGCTTGATCATAGGTCCCATGCTGCTCAACAATAAATCGCTAGTGAGTATGGTATTGAAGAATTAGAAGAACTAGAAGAACTAGCCTTCTAATCTGTTTAAATACATTGGCTTTCTATTTAACAAATAAGCATTTTCTGGTGCATAAGCAAAGTGAGTTTGACACGATAACACTAAGTTCAGAGCTAAAGGGATATAGGATACAGGCATTGTAATACTGCCATAGATATTTTGGGGGTTCAGATGCTTATGATATCCTGCATTTCAATCCTGAGCTATTTGCATTGTACATATCATATACAGACTATATATACTCAATCTACAGGCTCAATGGTGATTGGAAGTCAGCTGCTACAGAACTGCATGATATGCATATGATACGATAAACTAAAAGACAACCTAAATCAAGGTTCCTCCAAAATGTTTGAAACTTTTCAGAGGACAGATCACCTTCCATCTCTGTACGGGAAAATATTCCTTACTGCTTCAGATTCACTCGGCTCTTTGGCATAGTGAAGTGAAATGAAGAAGCTCTGGAAAGTCACTGAGTGAATGAGAAAATGCTGAGGGTTTTTGGAGATCCATATATTTATTATGTCCCCTTAAAGAGCTATGTAGAATTTATAAAAAAGTAAATGGTTATACCATAATGTATTAAACATTCCTAAATCAGTATATAGTGGCATTACACCTCTATGTATTATACACTATGCAAGTTATCTTCCTCACTGGGAGCATCATTCAATCCATACCTCTAGCAAAAACTCACGTATGGTGAAACTGAGACCTTGGAGTTGACTTTATCAAACTTGTAATATAGATCTCTCATTACTGAAAGTGTTGGGATGCAAAGTGAAAATTATTTGATATAGACTATAGTGTTATTCTGTCAGTTCTGAAGTCATTTCTCATTACAGAAATGACCTTAAAATCTCAAGAAAACTCTTTAAAGAAAACACTGTTGCTCCATTTTTCATCTAGACTGTATTTTTTTTTGTCAATGCCTGCGGTCATTTTACTACTAAAATAGCTTAAAAGTATAACATAGGTTTTCCTCTGCTCAGTTTCTTTCCTTTTTTTCCTTCCTAGCCTTTCCTGGATAACAGTCCATTGGTTCATAAGTCAACAGTAATTCATTATTTGGGACTATGAGTATATGTAACTTATAAAGCTCATACATTTACGAAGTCATATGCAGTATCAATTGAAATAAACATACGGTGTTTCAAAACTAAAGGGAAAGACAAGCACAGGTACTTTGAAATCTTGGATTCAGATCAGCAAAGAAAAAGCCCTGTAATATGATGTTGTGAAAAGGATGTGGGTACAAATAAGCACGTTAAGGAAGTACAGGCAAGCATTTTCACTGAGAATAAAAAAAAAAAAAAAAGACCTGTTTCTCTGAGGCTTTGAAAAAACTTCTACTGATTCTACTGTAGAGAAAACTCTGAAACTCAGATTTTTTTTTAATTATTTATTTACTTCCAAACTAGTGATCCTTCTTGCATTAATTTGGGCATCTTAATGCAGACATAGGGGCTGTAGCTCAGGATTTTAAAAATAGGATGAACAATCTGCTTCATATTTTACTTCTGCATAGTGGAAATAATATAGCACATTTCATTCATATGCTCTTGTCCCATATCCAGAAATTTTGTATTCATATGCTTAGCACATAAACACCTAAATAATTCTACTGACAGTCCAGTGAATGATCTGCACTCTAGAAGTCACATGTATGAGATATCTAGTTATCTTTGGTTTAGTTATTCTGATTCAGTAGGAAAACATAAAACACATTCCTAATAAATTCATGCTTGTAAGTACATTCATATTACTTGTTCCACAAAGATTTATCCTGGATGATGCTGTAAAGAAATACTACTCACACAAAATGATGAAAGCATACATATTTTAAAAGTTATCAAATAGTTTGAATAACAAAAAGGCATCATACAAGCAGCCAATCTGACTCCTTAACAGAGTGCTGTTTCCTCATGTCACTGAGTGAACAGAATGATAATTTGCCAGATTTGCTTGCCCAATTATTCCTCCCCATGCTATTTCTATCATGACAAAGACAGTGTGTATGTTTAAATAAATACATAAGTTCATATACATACTACTGATGATCAAAGATCTCAAGAATCCATGTGAGATTTAATATGCCAGTTCATCCACCAATTTGATTTCAAAGTGAGGAGCAAGTGAGGATTAATTACATTTTGCACATGTCTGGATACTGGCTTTACTTATAAACACAACAGCAAAAAATATGTTGCCATTCTAGGGGAGTTAAAGAGCATGAATTTCAGTTCTGTCTGCATACAGAAATCACAGTTAAAGGCATACATATATCTCATTCAAAGACAGTATTTGAAGAGAAGATTAGGAGAGGGGAAAAAATAAAAACACACAATAATGAAGTGTTTGTAGCATAAAAGCCCAATGCAATGCCTACGCAATTCACAAACTGCTTTTTAGTCTTCCATAGGTTTTACAATGTTATAGCACTCTTTTTCTTTTTAATGATGGAAAGATACTAGTCATCTTTAAAAAGAAGAAAAAAAAAAAAGAAAAAAAGCGAAAAAAGTCCTTCTTCTCAATTAGATTCTGCAAAGTGGCCCAGAGCACAGCTTAATCTTTCCTGACATTCCTAGTGAACTGAAGAGTAGAAAGGAAATTAATGTTTCTGTTTTGGTTTGTATTTGTTCACAATGATTTCAGTGATTCTGGAGCTTCACTGAATTTTCCTCAAGAGCGGCAAATGACTCTTTTTTTTTTTTTTTCTTAGAGTAGTCTTGCTATGAAAGGCATAGTACTATCTATTAAAATTTGTCAAAATTTACTGCTGTAGTAACTTATGATATAACATAACTCAGGACATGACATGGTGATAGATGTGAAAGCTATGGTGAAACAAGGCATCCATTCAGTTCATTTATCAGAAAACTTAAAGGAGGTTTCTTTTGTTTGCAAGGCAAGTAACCAAATAATAAATGATGAAGAGGGAAAGTTATTCCACCTTCCTCAGGCCTTGCTGAATAAAAAGGCATTGTGCACACTATAGAAAGCTTCCAACTCCATTTTAAAATAGTACTGTAGCAATGGGCAACATGATTTGATCTTTATTGATCAAATTATTTGATCTACCTTGGCTCTATATCTCAAGTAGAGAGGAGTATGTATGGCTTTTGCATGACGTAGTGAAGTTACCTATTGTATTATCCCGTAATTTTGCTAGTACAGTGACAAACTGTCACAGGGCAGACTACTTCAGATTTTTTCATCTTTTATC
>NW_010580917.1:14111-44306 GCF_000705375.1 Tinamus guttatus | reverse complement strand
CACCCTCAGGGCACTGACATGCCTTTCACTAAATAGTGTACAAACTTTAACAGTTCAGATCTCATCTTTATACATATAAATATACATATATAGTCTTTATACATGCATATATATATAGTCTGAATGCTGTCTGGCCACGTCCACAAATAGCTGTGTGTATATTTTAATAGTTTTGGCTGGCAGCAACTGCTGCTTTGATATTTTTTTTAAATAATAATAAACAAGATTTGCAATATCTGTCTTTCAGGGAAATAAGTTTTGTGAGATCAGACACTACAATTTTGCCTCCAATTTTAGTAAGCTGTCAAATTGAAGAGCAAAAGAAAAAATGATTCAGAGTCTTTTGGGCAAAAACCATGTACTTGGGTTGTTATTTCTTCAGGTCTTTCGTTATCAAAAAGTGGTATGGAAAAGATGAAAATAGTAAGATGTTTAGTCCAAAAAAAAATCTCTGTAAGATAGAGAGATAAAGAGATTTTCTGCTGTGATGTAAAAAAGGTTTCCTTACAGAACACAACAGGTCTCAGTCAACATTTAGACATAATAAGATCTGACTGGCAAGAGTTAGGTGGAAGAGATAAGCTGCTTGCTTAAATTCATGTTAAAGTAGAGACTGAATAATAATAACAAAAGAGTGATTTTTTAGAGTAGTTTCCTACCTGAGGGACTTGAATGAGACTACAACAAACTAGCAGTGCAAATTCCATTTAGACTAAATCTTGCAAGAATAAAAAAGTAAATCCTATTAAAAATAGCATGCTCAATAGCAGCTGGTCTGAATTTTCATTCAGTAATAGATACAGAATGGATTTCAATTTCTTATCTGTATGTATACAATCCCTGACAAAATCCCTGTATAACAGACAACGGTCCAAAGTTATGATGTTGCTTAGTTCTAATTAATAGATTAACGCTACTATAAAGATGAGTAATACAATACTAAAGGAGTGGGCCATGGTCTGCTCTGTAGCACCCTATCCAGAAACAATTTTTAATATGTCTTTCCACAAAAAATATTACAAAAGAGGCAGAGCAAGTCTAAGCAGAAATTAATTAGGAAGGTGCTAATTACACTAGAACCCTTAGTAGCCATTGCTAGGACCTCTATGGTTTGATTTTCTTTGGTGTGAGGAACTGCCAGCTTCCACACAATAGTTAATGATCAGTCTTTTCAAAAATAGGACTGTTAATGCTTTAAATTGCAAATTTTCTGCTCATTCTTTTCTCTTTTTTTCTCTCTCTCTTTTTTTTTTTTTTTGTGTGTGTGTGTGTGTGTGTGTGTGTGTGTAAATAGTTCCCATGCTTTTTTGGAAGATGCCTTCCTATTTTGCTAAAGTTTTAAGTATCTTGCCTCTTAAAGGTACCACCAAACAACCTTCTTCATTTAAGAGTATTTATCTCATAATCATTTTTGCTACCCTTCGCTTACTAACATGGGATTCTTATCATAGTCTTGACTAGGGCTAGACCTAAATTTTTAAAGGAAATTTTACTTCAGTAAAAATGTAAAATACTTCCTTTATTCATGGTATCATCCTGATGCCTTCTTCCAGACAAACTATTTTTTTTATTTGAAGTTCATTTTTTTTCCCTAGTCCCAGAAAAAGAGAAGTGCTTGGATCTGGCTATCAACAGGCTATTCTGTAAGCACACGACTTGCACTACCTACTGCAAATACAAATGAACCAACACTCTGACCACTTCAACTTCTTCCTTTGCAATGTTGAAGTTTTGAGTTTCACCCACGATCTTTCTTTGTGGGCAGAATAACCATGCCTTACGCAATGCACCACTCAGGCAACAGAAAAAAAAAGCATGCAAAATAAAAGCAAAATATTGAAGGGCTTTTTAGAGGACAGCAAACTTAGATCAGTGATCAGTGATCAAACTTAGATCAGTAAACACAGTGACAGCAGAAATCAATCTTTTCAAAGCTTTTTCTCAATAAACTTCTAGTGAAATTAAAGTTTTCTCACTTAAGTCTTGTACTTTTCTTGCCCTCTCTCTCTTTTTTTTTCCTGTATCAAGCTAGATATTTGTATGTTTTATTAAAATACCTCTGATTATAATGGAATGAGTATTTGTGTTTTCTATCAATAACTGTTTATAATATTAAAAAAATCCAAAAATGCCCTGCCAGCATTTCAAGTAGATTCAAATTCAGCATAAGCATTTAAACCATGAAATTCACTCTGACAGAAAAAAAAAAAATCTTGACAGAAATGTTATAGCAAACAGTATATAGTTTGAAATATGTTCCTGGTTCTAAGTCTACCAATGATTTTGTGAATCTGTTGAGAATGATACATTTATTTTGAAAATAATAGCTGTAATTTCTACACTGTAATCTTCATCAAAAATTATTTTCATGTAGCTTAATAGGACCCCTATCTTAGTGAAACACAGCAGAGTGGACCATAGATTTGCCCACCTACTCTGGGCTATATTTTCTGAAGAATAGACAGATATAATTTGTAGAAACAATTACCTCAGATGCAATAGAGTAATTGATTGCACAAATGAGTCAGGCAAGTAAAGCAAAGCTGGCTGTGAATTTGCAGAAGGATATCAGTGAACTATAGGAGATGAAATTCAGTGTTGGTAAATGAAAAAGTGCAGACAAGGAAATAAAAAAAAAATAGATATATATGGCAGTCGTAGGTCTAAATTATCAATTAATAACTCAGGAAAGTGATTTTGACTAGCTCTCAGAGAAGATAGAAACCCAATCTTCTGTGATGAAGAACATTAGCTACAATGCGAAAGGTAGAGAGCATAAAATGAAAGAGAACATTGTGCCATTGTATAAATTCTTGGCACAGACACAGTCTAACCACTGAGCGCAGTTCTCCCCTGCCATCACCAGAAAGGTGGAACAGCACAACGAATCTACTGAAAAAGATATCAAGAGTGGTCAACAGCACAGAAGAGATTCCACCTCAAGAGAGGTTATAAGTATGTTAATGAAGCCAAAAAAAACCCCTGACAACTAAATACTATTTCTTAGTTAATTTTAGTTAATTTTTCCTTCTGGTAGGACAGAAGAGAAAAGGAACTGTGAAATACAGCATCTCCAGCTTGCTATTCTATCTGATCTCTATTTCATTCCATTAATTTATTATAAACAAGGTCTTTAGAGACATATGTTCTTAATCTTTACTTAATAAAAAAAAAAACAGATAATCTAAATCCAATGGTACTGCTTATGGTGGGGGGAGGTGTGCTTTCACAAATTGAAGTTTTATGGCTCCCAAATAAGCATATGCCACAAGGTTTCTGTAATCTCATAATCCCAATCCTTCCTAAACATAAAACCGATTTTTTTTTTGAAAAGATATTGAAAATAGGAGCTTTACGGCCAATTAGAATCATTCTTTGAAAGATCTTCTCTCTTTCCATATATTTGCAGGAAGTCCAGAAATATTAGACTGACTAGACTGAGTTAAAAAGTTTGAGGGACACAGAAAAAAACTAAGAATGGAAGAATTCCCTACTACATCCTCTTCTTCCCTACTATGAAGAAAACAGCTGTCTAGGGCTACATCCAAGGTCAGTGTTTGGAAGATTGACTTTGAGTAGTCCTAAAGATGGGAAGATTTTTCTAGGGCAAAGCTTCACAAATTTCCATGCAGTGATATCATCTATGAGGCTGTGCGGCAAAACTGCTTTCACTGTGGTCATCAGGAAAGCACTAGCATCCTTCATTCGTATCTGTGAGTAGGATTGAAGAGAAAACTTTAACTTGAGTTTAGTTTGTCTGCTCTTTTTTAAAATACAATCGGGGTACAGGGGGGAAGCACATAGATTTTGGCAATAGATCAGAATCATTAAAGAGAGAATAATGAGCAGTCAAAGTTGTCTTTGAAGCAAGTATTTCTGAAATCATCATCAATAAAAAGAAGGAATGTCTGCATTTTCTGGCTAAAGAATTTGCAATAAATTATTCATCATTTTATCCATCCCTAACTACTGTCATCAGTCATCTTTCCTCAGATTTTTCCTTCTGTCCTTATAGACATTCTTCTTATTTGCTTTACTAAAATAAATGCAGAGCAACTCGTTGTCATTAAAATTCCTCAAAGGCTACTTTGCAGAGAAGTATGCCTATTCAAAATCATCACCAAATTACATTTAGCCAGGATGATTTTGATCATGTCAGACAAGTTGTAGTGATTAGCAAGCCTGTGCTATCCGGATGGGCAGGGACATGGTATTAGTTGCTCATATTTTTCATCACATTCTGTCTGAATTACAGCAATTCAATTGAACTAATCATGGAGCTGGCACCTCTAGAAAACTTCATCTACAACCTGTCTGTTTAATGACATGAACTGCAGCAAGCATAGCAAACCCATCCTCTGTTTTCTACAGTTAAAAAGATGCTGAGTCCAAGTAAAGATTTCTATCATTATCTTCAACAATCTGAGTTTATACCTTAAAAAATAACAACAATAACAAAAATAAAAACATAAATTTCAGGATTCAGCATGCAACAAATTTGCAATTTCATTACAAAGGAATTTTCTGTCTAAAGGACAAATTTTGCTCTTCAGGAGGTATACTCTTACTATCAAACAAAAAATACAGAGGAGTTGATTGCAACTTCTATTAGAAATAGGAGGAACCACTTTTGGTAAACAGTCTTTAAACAACTCTGAAATGCAGAGACAGCTATGAGGCAGTCCGGAAACATCTTGCACACAAAGGCCATATGGCTTCATTGCCATGATGCTAAACCCAACCAGATAGACCTGAAAGGTAGACATTATCGGCCTGAGTTCGGTGCCACAAAAATACTATTGTATTGCTTCTGAATTTGAGTGGTAAGGCTACATGGCACTTAACCCAAGTGTTTTCTCCCAGTTGTGTTGAGCAATGGTAGCAAACTTCCACAGGAAATATAAACCACTGTCTTAACGCCCTTTCCATAACCCACTATCTCTAACATAGACTATAGCTTATTTATTAAAAAGAAGGCCAAATAAAATCCTGGACAAATAAGCTACCTCACACAAAATTCTGGAAATAGAAACAGCAAATGAACAAGTAACAGGATTAGTTTCATCAACCAATGAACTGCTGGAAGGTTTTCATATTCTCAGTAGGGAAGATAGTGGTAAAAAATAAAATAAAATGAAAAAGTATAACAAATGACAAGACAGTGAGGTAAGCCTAACTTCTGACCTGCCTTCACAGTCCTACGCTTGGTAGTGTACTCACCACAGGGATTCTTAATCAGATAAACTAGCTGAACAATGAGATTTAAAAAAGCTATAAATGTAGTTTAATATAAAAGAGAAAGAGAAAGAGAAAGAGCATGAAGGATCATTACTTTCAGTAATTAATTGAAGTTTCCTCCAGGATAAAATTGTAAGTTGTTGTTTTCACTAATTAAAATTCTGTTAAGAGAGTACTAGACTCTAATTTAACACAGATCCTCTATTCAAGATGAGCTCAAGCAAACATTTTATCCTGGATTCTAATTACTCTTTTCCTCATGTAAATAATATTTCTTTTGAATGACATTTCTTTACCACTGAGAGTTATCTGTTTTAGATTTTTTTGCTTCTACTGGGATTTATACCATTTAAAGAAAATAGTTTCTAATCTACTCTTCATTCATACACTGCAGGATACTAACATATATCATGTATGTTTCTCTGAATCCAGCAGGAACTGTCACTCTTAGACCTAGCAGCTTTTCTCTGAAGTTAGTTTCACTGAAATATTTGTTGTCTCTTTGCATAACAATATAATATGGTGTTTTAGTGAGACAATTAAAGAACTTGTGAATTACTGCTTCAAGTTTTATAAACTTCCATGTTAAATATCTGGTAATTTTCAACCATAGACAAGAAATAGATTCTTACAATAGATTCTTTACTTGTAGATCTTGAAATGTATCTTGGAAGGTCACCTAGTTCACCTTCTGTCTCAAGACAGGAGTCACTGTAACTAGATTATTACTCACAGAAGCTTTTCTATCATGTCTAACAGACTAATAGAGACTCACAGCTATAAAGGCAGTCTATTCCAACATGTCATTAAGTTTAATAGCATTAAGAAGTTTTACTCAACGTCTAAAATAAATCTGTCTTGTTGCAATCTAAGTTCAATACTGCTTGTCCTATCCTTCACAGGAATGGAAAATGACTTTCCTTTCTGCAGCAGTGTTTATGTATTTGAAAATTGTCATTTTGTTCAATTTACATTTCCTTGTCTTCTCAGACTAATTACCCTTATTTTTTTATGTTTTCTGGACTTTTAATCGTTCATATTATTCTTTCCTAGACTATAATCAGTTATTCTACACTTATACTAGTGCAACACTTGGAACAGGACACAATGTTGAACTGAAACCTTTCCAGTAACTAATGAAGAAGAAACACTTCTTTTCTTGTAGGTGATTGTAATTTTCCATTTTTTATACCAAACTAGCTGGCTCATGTTCAGCTTGTAATCAACTTTGATTCTGAAATAACTTTTTGTTTGTTTGTTTCAAATATCTAGGTGAATTCAAAGAGATGTATTTGACCGGTAGGTTATTCAAAACATATTAATCTGTCAACGATGTCTAGATTCTCCTAAACACATTTAACTGCTTTCTGAAATCCCACAAGGGATCAGATTTGTACAGGTATTTCAGTACCCGAGGATATAGAAGATGCCTGGTCATATTTTCTGAAATCACTAAACAAATATTGCTTCTGCAGATCCTTAAATTCCTTTGAGGATCTGAACACAACTGGATGATTCCCATTAAGAACTGCAAGACAGAAGTATGCAAGTATTTCTCACTAGAAAACATGTATTTGGTATTAAAATATCACTAAAGACCTATCTTAGGGGATGAGCTGTTTGGAAAACACTTCAAAACCACAGATAGAAAATCTTACTTATTTCTTAATTATCAGGGTAAAACATTAAAATATGTCATGGTTGGATGGGACCCGTGAAAAATGGAAAGTCAAGGCATCCACAGTTTCTTAAGGGTAGCTACCACAATCATAGAATCATAGAATTACAGAATGCTTAAGGTTGGAAGGAACCTCTAGAGGTCATCTAGTCCAACCCCCCTGCACACGCAGGGTCACCTAGAGCACGTGGCACAGGACTGCGTCCAAGTGGGTTTTGAAGATCTCCAGAGAAGGAGACTCCACAACCTCTCTGGGCAGCCTGTTCCAGTGCTCTGTCACCCTCACTGTTAAATTTTTTTTCCTTAAGTTCCTGTGGAACTTTTGGTGCTTCAGTTTGTGGCCATTACCTCTAGTTCTGTCGGTGGCCACCACTGAAAAGAGACCAGAACCATTCTCTTCACTCTCTCCCTTGAGGTACTTATATACACTGATTAGATCCCCTCTCAGCCTTCTCTTCTCTTTATACTTGCTCTCTTTTATTGTCTTGCTGATCAGCTGCAGTTTGGAGAAACTTTGCCTTAATTTTGAGATGCATCATTTTTTAAACTGAGCCAAACTTCCCACCTTAATTATAAATATATTGTGATATTTTCTGTTGTAGAATTTTCAGAACACTAAATTGTTTGTATGGGGGCCATCACCTCTGGCAGACTCCGGACTGCAGGTATCCCTCCTGCTCGATGTTGAAGGTCATTTTGTCTCTCCATCATAGGCTGATGGACACGGCTGCTGCTTTCCCGTTTGTGGGACCAGTGAGTAGCAAGGCTGAGCGTGTATCCTAGACAGACACACACATCAAGTTGGCTGCACAGACGAGTACAGATAAGGTGCTGCCATCAAAACCACCCACATATCTCCTTACCAAAACCTCATAAACAGAGCTGCGGACAGCTGTGTCCTTCCTCCCCCTTCCTCCTCTCCAGCTGATAAAGTCTGAAGTTCTCTAAAGAAAGCACACATCCCCACTCTCTAGTTCACAGAACGTACAACACCAAGAGTCCTCAAAGATCATGATGAGCTCACTGGGATCAGGATGAGTCTCACTGAATTTCTTTGATTTAATAACTGAGTAAATTTAGTAATCCCAAAAGCTCCAAAACTTGTGTTTATAAGTTATTAGAATTTTGTGAGTTTAGTATAATTTCACAGGCCCCAACAAACAACCCCAAATCTTAATTTCTACCTTATAATTTACAAAGTGCAGTCCCAAGTTACAAAGTCCAGACTGGCCCTCTCTAAAGATATGCTTGTGGTTTCCTTGAGACTTTAGGTCTTTGTCAATGCCTCTGCTCTTTCCTGTCTACCAGATTTGCATCTCCCTTTTTGTTTACTGCTTCTCCCTTTACCTATAATCCCTTTTGCCCTGGGAAGGTCCTTGAACACTTTAAGGTTATGCACTGGCTCTCACACTCCACACATCATCTACTTTAGCAAATATTATCATAGCTTCCTAATGACCTAAGTGAAAAGTGAATTATACACACATATAATGGTGAGGGGGAGGAATTCTGAACTGTGCCATTGGCTGCCAGAGAGTACACGTAAGCTACTAAAAAGGAGAGGAAGCTTTAAAAAAACAAATCAACTGCTCAAGGTCACTGGAAACTGAGCAAACAAAACAGACATATGAAATAAAACTGTAAAATGGATAGAAGTCACTTGGCTCCAAGGTAATCTTCTCAAATTCAAACATAATCAGGAAGGTCCCTGATGACTTAGAATTAATTCTGACTGAAAAAAAAATGCAATTAAAAAAAAAATGGATCAAGCTATTCAGACTAAAGATTTCTAAAGCAGTACCACTGTGATAATTTAATGACTCCTCTGAGACTGCTATTTTAACTTGCTGTACTTCACAATCTTTGGTAGTTATAGAGAATTTGAGAAAAACAAAATGATAAACCTCTCTCTTCTCTTCCCTTCCTCTATTATCCTCCTGCCTGCTTTCTCAAAAACATTTCAGTCAAAAAGTCTCTCATATACAAATCAATTTATCTGACACTATGATCCTCGCTTGTGGATTTCTTTAGATCATCCAAATAATGGCAAAGATGTCTCAGCCCTATCACTATCTCACCCAAACTCTCTACTAGCAGAATATAGATGTGTGAGATTAAACTAGACTGTAGATAGATGGCTTCTTCTAGCCCTATCCAGTTCATAAAACCCAGTGATAAATTGAGCACTGATGGCCCCCACATTAACTCTTTGAACTCTTTCATCTCTAGGAAGGTGGAAATCATATATCCACTTTCTTACCAATACAATATAGAGCATGCACCAGTATTCACATAAATCTCTCACAAGGTTACACCTCAAAGTAATACCCTGCATTCTGCATCACGGTCCCTGAGCTACCATCTACAAGCCTTTAGCGAAATGTGCAAAAGCTGAGAGATTGAAACTTCTATTTTCTCTTGAGAGTCTCTGCCAAGCTTAAACTTTTCCTGCGCTGCTACCTATTATTTTCCATCAAAAGAAGAAATTATGTTTTTGCTTCTTTCTACTACCAATTTCTTGTTTGCTTTTTGTTTATCTGTTTGATTTTCTCCAACGGGAATTGAACAAGGGAAGCCTATTAAAGTTATGGTAAACAGAACTTGCAAATATGCCCAAGGTGAAAAATGTATCCCATGGGAGGAGAACAATGTTGAGTGAAATCTGTTTCTGTATACTTCCTGCTCAGTTTAAGGGTAAATGAGTTAAAATCTAAGAAAAATATAATTACTATTAATGCAATAATGTGTTCACAGACACTCTCCAGATACTTGCCAGCTTCTGGGTGACAGTTTCAAATGCCAAACTTGACAGTTTGATGTCAGGAGTAGATTATGATGGCAGGAGTAGATTATAGCAGCAAAAGGACAAATAAAGCACTTTGTTTCTTCCAACTCAGGGATCAATGTGGAGGAAAACTTTTTATCTCTTTTGTAAATATTGTAGTTTATGTGCATTTTTTTGAAATGTTCTTGCTGGATATCTTGTAAAATTCTGTTGCTGTGGATTTTATTCTTCCCAGTATCAGAGTTGCTTCTCTAGCATGCTATGAAATGACCTTGTTATGCATTTCCATCTGTTCATGTGAAATGTCCCATTCCCTCTCACCCGTGAGATCGTATTTCTGACACCTCAAGTTTTATTTGTTACTCTTCAGAAAAATGTATCAGTCTACAACCAAAAGTTTTCATCAAAGTAAAAATATAAAATTTAGAGGGTCTTAGCAATTCCTTATGGTCTATTGCAAAAACTTCTGCTAAAATTCAATTATCTCCTTCTACATAATCTATCAACTACCTATCTGTCTGTCTGTCTATCTATCTATCTATAAATCTTTAACAAGTATTTTGAATTTAGTAATAATGTGATCTTTTCTTACTACTGTTCTTAAAATAAGTGCTCCTTGGAACTCATCTAACTTCAGTATGAATGGCCAAACACTGTGTGAAAATCTGTTAAAAAGAGTTGTAACTCCATTTTGGTTGACGCTTTTCAGATCAGATTGGAAGGAACTTGTCTTCCTAGCATTACCTTTTTATTATTTTTTGAAAGTTTTGTTTTTGTAACTTTTCTAATTCCAATTCAAAACAAAATTTATTCCTGTGAGGGAAAACCCAGCACTATTTTGTTCGGTATATATGAGTGAAACTAAGAGTATTAGTAAATATATCTGTAAATGAATCACTAACAAATGGAATTCAGAATACTGAATGCGCTTCAATAACATCCCAGCATCTCCTGCTGTTTAACGAATATGGTAAAAAAAAGGGGGATTAGTAATAGGGCAAACGAATATATTTCAGCTGCTTTACTGTCCAGATATATTTTCACAACTATGGAGTAAATAACATCAAAGCAAAAACAAAAGTAAAAGCAAAAGTAAAAGCAAGGCATGCAAAGCTCTATTCATCATGAACTGCAGGAGTAAAATCATGAACAAATTCATTCTGATCACTTTGTGAATTAGGTGCTGGCTCTAACTTCAGTAAAGTACAGCTTATTCACTGACCAAAAGGAATGATAATGGCAAGATGGAAGCAGGAAAACACAGGATAACCCTCAGGGTTTTGCAATGCCAGGGATATTAGAACATATCCAAAGGTGATTTGCTTGAATTAAAGTGAAGACATACATTTTGAAAAGGTCTTATTGAAAAGGCTGAATTAATTGAATCAGCAACTTTCATTTTATTTCCTAAGTAGAAAGAACAAAATCATCTCTTGCCTGTCAGAGAAGTTTATACAGGCATATTTGCATGTGGATGTGTAAGCCGTATCAACTTCAGCTCTAAGAACCAAATTTATTGCTGTTTTAAATCTAGTTAAGAAGACCAGAGTGCAGCCATCACTGCAATGGATTTCAGTGAGGATATAGAAAAGATTAAAAAAAAATAGAAGAACAGAAAAAGATCTGTCTGCTAGCTCTTTAGAGAAAGGCAGAACTGTTCTAGTGAGATGTCCACTATGGAACTATAACCCTGACATGTTTCAGATGGTTTTTGCCACTTCCAGTCATCTTGGCAGCAGCATTTTCTCTGATCTAGGCAGTATATGTAGGACATAAAGTGGGTTCTTCAGCCAAGAATTCTAGTACAAATGAAGAGAAGCCTAAGGGCAGTCTACTGGGATACAGAACAAGGGACTTTTGCAGTTTTATTGGTTTGATTCAAAATCCCAATAGGTCAATCACCTGAAAAAGTGTAATGTTGTTAAATTCCTGTCTTCTCTGTCTCCTTTGCATGTGCAAATAATTGATATAAGACAAGAGTTTGAAAAAAAAACCCTACTGAATCAGTAGCATTTTTCATATACTTTACAGATGAAAATGTATTTGTTTGTCCCAAAACATTAATAGTCAGACAAAAGGACGTAGCTTCTGCCGAAAGGAGTTCATAAACCCATATGGTGCTTTGGCTCGGGTATTTTTGTGGGCTCACAATACTCTTTGCTATTCCAAGAGCTACCTCTCGTCATGTACAATGATAAGACCTGAAGAGCAGCTCCTACCTTTAACAATCTTTCTCTTGGCAGCTGTAGAGTACCTTCTTTAAAAGCAGCATTTGCTACATGTGAAGGTTGAAAGTAAGGAATAAAATGCACAAACACAGTCCTAGCCCATGTGTTTATTTTCTAGTAATCCTAACGCAAAATTTATATACCATGCCCATTGCTAGACTCTGTGAAATCTGCCTCTGCAAGATCTGAACCTAGAAAAGAAGATACAGCCTAGAAAATATTCAAGTTAATGGGCCAAAATTATTACAGTTTTATCTACCCATCAAATATATCCACCTCAGACAGCGTCTGAAGTGTTTGCTCCTAGGATATGTGAATTCAGAGAGGAATGCATATACCTGCTGTTCCACATTTTTTTAATCTTGTAAATCTTCTGAAATTTCCCTATATTACAGGAGAACACCTGTGATTTCTCACTTAAGATGTGTCTCTCCAGATATTCTTTGAGAGTCTTTTGCTCATTCTATTGGGTTACTTCTAACACTTCTATTCTGTAATTAACTGTCTTGTAAACTCCTTTTCAATGTCTTCTGTATCATAGACCTGTACCTTAAAGTCTTGATCATGTTAAACTTTCTTAAAAAAAAAAAAAAAGATCCTGATATGTCACGACATGTATTGTCTTTGAGCCTACCTTCTATACATATTTCCTGTATGCAGTGGGGGACACACCACACTGGCAAGGAAAGGTAACACAGCTCCAAATGTGGCAGAAGCCACAGTTCTCCTCTGGTAAGCTGCAATCCCTTTTATGCATATTTTTCAGGAGGAAAGAAGGTTTCATGCAACTGAAAGAAGTTTGGAGCCAATAACTGAGCAATAACCAAGCATTATAAATCAGGAAGTAAAATTACTTTGACCAGATCAGAGAAAGATGAGAGCTTTTGTCAGCTGATAATGTGACCCATTCTTTGTATTACAGTCCAGCTACCACTGCTCTGTATAGGTGACATGAATTAAAAGTCCACAGTATGTTTATAGTCTATCTTGCTTTCAGGTATCAGTTATTAAAATCAAACACGGATGAAGACCAAGGAGTTGACAAATTGAAGTTTTTCTAGGATTTTGAGAATGAGAATAATCACAGCTTATATATATATATATATATATATAAGAAAAAAAGCCTCTTTAAAAGTGCACAGCTCATTTTTGAGGCTTCCACAAGGCTTTAGGAAAGGATTATAAACTGAAGTTCCAGCCCACTGGATTGAGCTGTCATTTGGTATGATCCTTGTAGACAGACATACTATTATTGCCATCATCACTCAGTTGTCTGTGGATTACACATTATATTTTTCATGCCTTTAACCATCCTCCATGAACTGCCATAAAATGAATCTGCAGGGATCATGCAGAATTCTGTAGTGACTAAGTATATTAGGTTACTCTGCAGGTATTAACTGTGACAGACAGGTAGAATTTGTTCTAATGTACTCCTACAAAAGGATTATTCAGCATGTAACAATGATCTGCAGTTTCACTGGTTTCTTTACTTGTAGGAGACAATAAAATATGCATCATAGCTCAGAGGTAAGGTTCTACATGTTTGTAGAGTTTGCTGAAGAAATGCTGAAGTTTCAAAATGATTTTAGTATGAAGTATTTTTTTCTCTCAAATCAGAAACAAGTCAATCTAAAGGACAAAATGTGAATACCAATTGTGTATGTTTTTTTCCCCAGGACAACTGATTTAATTTTCAGGCAAACAAAAATATGCTTTCATGCATGTCTTTGAAATGTCAAGAACATTTTTCTCTCAATGTTTGTAGAGATGCCATCACTAGACCATTTAAAATTCTGGATAATTCTTTACTCAGACAGTAACTGTCAGACCAATGAAAAAGAATTCTAAATTCATCCTTGAAACCTTTAAATAAAAGTCTTTTTATATGTTGATGACTAAGAAAGCTAAAGAGTACAATAGAATTTAATAAAAACAGCAGTGATCTTTATGTCAGAAAGAAGTTTGCTGTGACTGGCACTGAGCTACTGGAGTGATGGATGCATGAGAAGCACACAGAAAATTGATAACAGAAGGTTAACCAACAGGCTTGGGATGCTGTTTTTTAAACTGAGAAAAAAACTCCATTTGACAGTTATTCATACAAAATAAGTAATAAAGGTACTGAAATGTCCTCTGGAAGAAAACTCTATCGGATAGAAGATGTGTCAATACGCACACTCTACTGTTCCTATCACTAGGGCCCTACAGACAGAGTTAGGATAGTTTGTTACATAATAAGTTTATTATCTTGAAAGTATATGAAAATAAATATTTGTACTAGCTGTTTATTGTATGTAAATGTATCGTTTTGGTCTTGTTTAAGAACCTAACGCAATAAAATGTACCTCATTTTCCTTTGATGCTTAAGTGTCATTAAACTGAAATGCACCAATGCTTAAGAAAGTGTATTTGTCTATGCTTTACTTATTGTTTGTTTTGTTTGTTTGTTTGTTTGAAGCCCAAGTATCTTATTCAGAAAGCATTCAGAGCCTGGAATTTCTTTTCACTGATTTTTCTAGGTTTTAGGAAAGAATGTACCTTCTAATCGATCTTATTCTCTATGTCTTAAATGATGTGGTCAGCAGTTAAGCAGTTGTGAAAACTTCTAGACAAATTATATGGAATATAGCTCTTTGCTATAATATACTGAGTATAAGACTATAGAAAACAACTGATCTTGTGATCAATAAATGATTAGTTTTTGGTCAAGGTTAACTGCATGAAGGAATAACTTTTTAAATAAAAAAGGTATTTAGGATATTTACATTTATATATCCTTTTCTTGATGAAAAACAATCTGGTAATTTTCACCTTGCATTTTAGAAGGAAAATGTGTCTCTTTTTGACCATTTATTTTAACACTAATATACTAATGTACTTTCTTTATGCTTAAATCAGGCCTGATTCTCCGTCCTTTCAGTGGAAAAGACATGACCTGGTTTTAGTTCAATGCTTTGGATTTGAAATGGAATTTTAAAAATTAATGAGTTAAGGCACATTTCTTAAAAGTGGCATCCCCTTCAGGCTGAGAAGTAAACTGAAAGTAGGCTTCCCATTTTCTGTAGTCGTAAAGATACTGTCTGAAAACTTACTTTTCTTTTTCTAGTTTTCATGCTTTTTAGAAGCATCAGCCTAGTCATAAATGACAACTGTGTAGATGCAAGAAGAGGTTACACTCTTTGAATCTCCGTATTTCTTTTTCAACCACGAGGCAAATCCCAAGTCTGAGAAAGTCTGAGTTTCAGCCACACTTCAAGTTTTGTATCAGTCAGATTTCAGGATTTCAGCATGTCTCAGGACGGACTGAGGACCAAATTTTTGATATGTCTCCTTCTCATCTGGTGCAAAAGGAGTGTAAATAGGAAATTTAATCAATTTAATCATGTAAATCCCTCTACCAAAATAACTTCCTACTTTTTGGAATTATTGTATCCACATCTCTTTTTTTAGGCTTCATCCTGAACCATTTGCAACTTTAATTCATTAAGTAACACTTTACTACAATAATTGCTGAAAATGCCTAATGTTAACAATAAGTGAACTTTCTTAATTCAATAACAATAACAAAAAAAAAACATTAAATTTATCATATAGTAGCAATTATTAAAAAACACACACACACACACACTTTCAGTGTTAAAGATCTCAGATGCTCTTTTCAGAGGACTCTTGTAAATTAAATATCATTTCAGTACTCCACTTTTTCCAGTCAGAATAACCAGTATGGAAGTTCTCTAGTATATAACCATTACATTTAAACTGATTAGTTTCACCATCACATTTTATGCATAATTGTGGCTATTTAGAAAAATTTGTTTTTTGACTGCAAATGCAATAATTATTTCAAACTTTATAGATAGATTTGCTTTTAATTACACCATTTGATTTTCATTACGTGAAGATACCTTGTGAGAGGAAAAATGGTCATGCCAATCGTGTTATATGCCACTGCAAATCATTTTAGAATTCCTTTTTTATTTCTAATGCATCTTCTTTCATTTTTCTGTACTTGTGTAATAAAAGAAAAAACATTATTTTTATTCTTCTGTTGTTTTCCTGCACAATCACTGTTTTCACTGATCTTTGTTAAAGTTTTGTCCTGCCTCTCTCTGTATTTAAAACCTATTAATTATTCAAATATAAGACTGTGAGAAAGCATTATTCTATGCAAATTCTTAGGTTTGTTCTTATCACTGCAGCATTTGAGTGCCTTCAAGAAGAAGGTTAAGCAATGCATTACATACTCATCATATATATAATCCATGTTTTCATTCTCTTCTCAGGAAGGAGAGAGTGTTTTTCGTTTGTTTGCTTATTTGTTTGTTCCTGGTACAGAGCACATTGCCAGTATTTTATATTAGAGGATTTTTTGGCAGAGCACTACTTGCTCATTCCTCTAGGCCAGTCATGAGATGCACTCCCTCAAGCATAATGATCATGAAAATCTCCGCATCTTCTAAGACTATTTTCTTTGTGTTGCCTCCTAACTCCATTATAGCAATGCATCAAAAAGAAAGATAGCTTAATGTAGAAGTGGAAGGCACTACTTAATTTATTTTCAACAAACGAAGACAAAACAAATGCACTAGGATGTTTCATTTTCACCAAAAAATGACAAAAGAAAATATATCTTTGTTTACATATGTATATATGTATGCATATTAATTCAACAGGACATTTGTAAATTAAGCTTTTCATACTGCTCAAAAATCCTCATATGGGATGGATATTTTGATAATACTCCTCTAAAAATAAAACTTTATGATAAAAATAAATTAAGTAGAAATCTCATTCTTCTTTAATTCTGCCTAGAATGGCAACACCTAACCATAATTGCAGAGATGAGGTAATTCGGCTTATTTAATCTTGTTCTTCTTTTTTTTTTTTTTTCAGTGCAGTTACTGTATTTCATTCGTATTGTTCAATAAGCTTATAGTTACATCACAGAAATTTGACTCCAGAATGATAGATTATCAGTCATTTAGAGAGACCTTCTTATAACAGTTTTGCTTTGGCAAAGATAAAATATTAAAGTATTCCTTACAGACAGCAACAATATTGAACAAAATAGAAGAGGAAGACATTCTGGGGGAAAATCTATTCACCATGGTGAGAGAGAAGCTGAAGAGTTTAGAGTACTAGACAAATTAGATTTTCAGCTCAAGTCTGAGTTTAAGCTTATTTAAAGTTTTGAGAAGATTAAACCTCTTTACTGCAAGCAGTCTTTCTAAGACAGGGTTCAAGATATATCCTATATAGTTTTGCGATCTATTGCTTGGGCTCGCTACTTGGTGTAAAAACTTCTATAGTTTCCTCTTAAAAATACCGAAATTATAAAAGCATTACTGTCATTTTTGTAGCTAATTTGCTTACTAAGCATATCATACGTTGCCCAGAGCAAATATTATTCAATATATGTTAACATTTTAAGGTATTTCTTTCTTTATAGATTTTTCCCCTCAAAGTGCTGTAGTATTGAATTGCAGAATTAAATTAATTAGGGTCTTTGGGGATATATTTTCTATCAATACCAAGAACATTCTAGTTTAGTCTATTAGTATTTTTTGTATTGGTCTTATTCACTAGTACGTATTCATTGCAAACACCTACCATGGGTACATTTTTTTAATGCTACCTGAAGTTTCAGTAATTAATGTGATTTTTATAATTACCTTACATTTTAGGTCAAAGAAATAGTTTATTGCAAAGTCTGTGTGATGATACAATACGAAAATCACTGTTACTTCCATCAATGATTTTAAAAGGATACCTATAAAGACCATCTGTCTGTCTTTGCCCAAATGAATTCTGCAGTCATTTGTATTGTGAGGCACTTTGAAATTGCTTAATATCCTGACTGTATTAGCTTGTATCTTCTGTCTTTCCTTTCATGCTCCAAAAACACATCCAATTTCCCTTGTGTTCTGAAACTACTAGAATTAAATGCTGTGATGCTGAGTCTTTGGTAAAATGGGGCATAGCATAGCACTGACTGATTTTGTTATTTGTTGATGACTGGCTTTTGTTTGGAGTTAAGCTAGTGAGAAACAACTCAGTATTAGCTGGAATACAGTTTGGTTTGCATCCTTAGAAACTTCAGTAAAGGCCTATATTTGAAAATATATATATATGAATGACAAAAGATTGTTTTTCCCCTTCATGAAAACATAGGGGATACATTCACAGAGGGACAGACATGGCAAAATTAAAAATGTGAGGTGGCATGTTTAGTCACTTAGCAAAAGAAGTTGAAATTTAATCTAGTACTCATACATATGGCTGCATTTGCTAATGGGAAACAGAAAACATCTTTTCATTTGATATTTTTTTCCAAAGGTAAAAAAATTTAGTCAGATGTTAACTTCAATCATTATTGAAGAGCTTATATATGACAAGTATCTGAAAATCTACTGTTCGTAAAATACCTTTTAAGGTCTCTGAAGACTTGTATAAGTGTTTTAAGAATTAATTGAAGTGTATGTAAAGATTTTATCTTACATGATATGTCTCTTATGATACATTTATATCATAGTTTTTAACATCATATTGTTTTATATCATAATTTTATTTTTTCAGATTTTTGTTTAAGAAAAGGAAAGACATACCATTGATAAAGAACTATGTGATATATTGAGGAGAGTGATATTTCCCTAAAATTTTCCTTAAAAGGGGATGTATTTTTTTCTGTCTATAAAATTTACGTTGTTCACCTATAAAAATAATCTCCAAGAACTCAGTGTAGGGTCACAAAAGCAGAGAAAAGCTGAATCAGCTTGAACTTCAACTTTCTGTATTTTATGTTTTTCTGCCTTCAAACGTGTTCTATTCTATACATAAAATCATAAAATAAATTTATATGAAATTGTTACTGTTCTTCATAATGAGAGGAAGTGACAATTACCAAGGTAAATATCTACATTTAACAAGAGAAAATTCATGCTAAACTCATGCTAAATTCATGCCATTTGTTATTATATTGACCAATATGTGCAGTAAGTATAAGTCCAAGCCATTATACCATATTTATTGGTTTTACCCCAACTAATTCGGATGCAGATATGTGTGATTTCAATTGGCTTGATGTTGTTTAGTATCCTTGAATTGATTACAATACAATAAATGGGAAGATAATCCACATAACATTTTGTGGATGTCAGGCAAACGTAAGCTAGCAGTTCCTCCTAGTAGGTAGACAAGTTAAACAGAAGATAATTACTTTGGTAATTTTGAAATGCTTTCTCTGTGTTTTTGCTTTCCCATACTCAAACTAATTAGGCTAATCTAGTTAAAAAGCTACTAATGTTTTTGATGACCCCAGCTTCTTAAAGTCCAAACCAAGACTGGAATTAATTGATGCTTTGCAAAGAGGACTGTGGGGTCTGGAAATCAGGTCACTAAGTTGCTTCCAGATGGGGCCCAGCACGTAACACAATGAGAATCACTAGTCACATTTTGAAAATCTTGGTTAGAGGTGTCTAGATCTCATTAGGAGCACACTTGCTATTCAGATACTGACATTTCTTTGCAATAGGCAGTGTAAGTCCAAGTGTTTCTCCAGTAATGTGTTTTCTTTTTTCCTCAGTGCACTTTATCGCATCATCAGCAAAGCACTCTGCCCTTGGTGGCTGCATCTTACAAAGTCATGGCAGATGAAAGCTAGCAAAATGAATTCATGTCTGATGGGTTGTTTTTGCCATGACAGCTGTGCTTGGGAGGTGGGCAAGCCAAGGGAGTTAACTTTGGCTCATGCAGAGTGTTTGGCTCTGCGTCAGCTCTGTGCCCAAACATGTGAAAAAGCCAAGCCAGTAGGAATATTTTGGCATTATCTTCTGGCTGTCACAGTGACCTTATATATCACTTCATACGTTCTCACTTTTGTATGTGTATTATCAGTTCCAATGGATCGTCTAATGTTTTGGCATGGATTTGCTTTGGCTCTGGCTTCAAATTTCCTGGCTTGTTTATACAAGTTGCATCCAGCATGCCTGTGAAATTCATTAACATGTATTTAAGAGTAACTAATATACATTTTTATGTTCTATAAAATGAGGATAGGGATGAATATGAGGCTAGGGTATTTACAATAAATTAAGCAACAGAATTGACATTATAATAATTGTATCTATTCTCTGTACACCAAAGAAAGTCAATGTAGTGCTAAGAAGAAACCATTTGTTCTATTTGCTCAGTTTACATGTTATGCTTGTTAGACCTGCAGAGTAGTGTATGTATGTGTAGTGTATATATACATGTATGTGTATATATATATATACACCTACACATGAATACATTTATATGTAGTGGGATATATGGTTACTTATCAAATTTAAGATATTATCTTAAAAACTTATTAATAATTAAGAATGAGAAAAAGTGTAGGTTGTGAGCATCAAACTGATAGCATATAAGAGCTTTTGTTGCCTGTTCTGGTAGGAGGATTCTTTAATGTGGTCCTTTACATAGCGACTGTGAGCTATATTTTTAGGGTATATTCAGTTACATAAATAATGTATTAGGGGCAGAGCAGTGTCATCAGTAATCTCTCCTAGTGTTAAATTAATCTCCTGAAGATTTTTTCTGAAGTTTCATTTACATATACAACACTGATTGCATACAGAGTACTTCACTAGGTTTAAGTTCTATCACTATACTGTCATAGGTAATTATTAGTATTATTTGCTATGTGTCTCTTGAAAAGAAAAATGCTCATAAAAATTAAAAAAAAAGAACAAAATTTATCAGAGAAAGTTTTATTATTAACTTCTTCAGACACAACATTTGAACTGGCACACTGATGCTAGGATACAATTAGGTCATTACAAAATTTAATAGCAATACTCATGCGATGACAGCCCTGCGGTGGCATGAAGGTTTCCTGTCGCCTGCTTGGGATTGTTGTAATGACTATTAGATTCAATTAAGAAATGCACTTTGTTGTGTTAAGTACAATACCTAAAAATAACACAAGATAAGTCTTTACTTCAAATAATGCCATCTAAAAAATGAAAAGTAATCCATTATTCCTCAAAAAATGTGTGCAATTATTGCATTTTATATTTATCCTGGAGCTTTTATTCAAAGAAGAAAACTATACCCTCACTGGTATGAGCCAGAGCGTGGGCTTGCAATAAGATACACTCTATGTAAAAATCACAAGAAATCCTAACATTAAACAATCTCTTCCTTGATTAAAACACACAAAATATCTTTTATGTTGATGACAGGAATATAATAATCTCTGTACAAAGAAAATATTGGGAGGGGCATTTCTTTGTATTACTATACAGTGTGTCTTGGCTAGGAGTGAACAGCTCTTCAAGAGTTCAGATTCCCAGTCAATTTTGTGACTTCTCACTCTGCTGAATTGCGATGAGGACACACACAGAAGAGATTAGATTGAGGTCACTGATTGATTCTGTTTAGGATAATTCACCATCAAATATTGGTAACCTTTAGTGTGAGACCTTGTAATGGACTGAAACCAGTAACTTGACATCTTAGGAGAAAAATGAAATGAAGAATGTGCCTTTTTTTCACAGTCTCTGGAGTGGAAAAGAATGAAAATGATTTAAACGAAAATAAGCTCATTCCTTGAATAAGTTTCTATTCTGAGAATCAGATTCTGTTGCTTCAGCTAGTGTATCTTACTGACTGCCCAGGCTCATGTTCATATCAACAAGGGTACAGTCTGGGCAGAAAGAAAATCTCTGTAGGGAGATCAGCTCTAGGATACTAAGCCCGTTGCTGAAATTAAATGAGATGATTCAAAGTTCAAATTAATTTTGTTTGTGTTACTAAAAAGGAGCTTAAAGTAGCAATTTACAGTACCATCCTTCTTTGAGGCATATATGTGACTTTCATTTGTGCTAATTTGTATTACATAAATTGAGATAAATGAATAACCTATTCATTCTGATCACTGAAAAATATGTTTCCATTTTCTACATTGAATGTATCTTGTTATACATCTTCATAAGTTTTTCTCATATACAAAGAAAAATGAAAAACAGCTTTTTGGTTTTAAAGCCTACGTGCACAGATCTCATAAATTGCTTCTGTCACCCCGAAGCATCACAGGCTGTGCTATTAGCCAAATAACAGCACTTTTCACAGAACAACACTGAAGTCAATTTCTTTGCAAATGCAAATGGAAGCTGGATCTGGTGGACTTTGGGATTCAGATGGAGTTGTCCCTCCCAGTAGGCTGGAGTCCCAGCCCAGTGCAGCTGCGGTTCCCTGTGTTCCAGGGAAGGCTGTGAGACTGTGACAAGGTTAGCATATGTTACAGAGATGCGGTTATATACACACAGTTTTTCCCAGTTGGTCTCAGTTTTGCTAAATCCATACCCAGGTTTGGTCTCATGTTTGCATGGTATAAGTGATGCTGCTACCTAGGCACAGCTGGCCTTGCAAGACCTTGTTTCTCAAAAGGACCCCATTACTCCTCTTCAATTACCTGTGAAATTTGACCATCTTTCAGATAACTTCACCTTAACCACAGCAAAATCCTGCCATCCCTCACAGCACTGTCTGTGACTTTTATCAGTGTCTCACATTGTTATTTGTTATGTTCAGCAATTTTTCATGTCATGTCCAGTAGTTTTTTTACAGCCACAGAGCCTAGCCATCTGTCTGCATGCCTCCACACTAAGTAAACAACAGGGGAACATCTCTGCATGTTGACAAAAAGATCTGTAAAACAAATCAAGTTTGGGTCCATCAATAATACAGTTCAGATAGCGATGCCAGATCCACTCACATAGTGTCCAATGGCAAAGACTACAGTACAAGTTCTGAGTTTTGTGATAGAAATAAAAGTATAACAAAGATTAACTCACAATGAGTTTTATATATAAGTAA
The DNA here is from genome assembly GCF_000705375.1 of Tinamus guttatus. The sequence goes on along the minus strand of NW_010580917.1, from coordinate 21,514 downwards.
GGGTCTCCCTTTTTTTTTCTTTTTTTTTTTTGGGGGGGTACTAAAAAATCAACAAATGAAATTGGTTTGCCCACCAAACTCTCTACTAAAAAAATTATAAAATTTGGAGAAAACTCAAGTACCTTTTTTTTTTTTTATTGGGAATGTATTTCATTACATAGAATGTATAGAATGGAATTAGCAACTCATATAAATCAGATGTACTTCCTTTAAATAACCATGTGCATCCTTGCAGCCACTAAGATTTAAACGAATAATTCCTTGACTAAATCATATTAGAGCTGAACACACTTGAGAATTCAGTGTTAGGCTGGAGCCATTTTTTCCTATATTTAATGTTAATGGACTGTTCTCTAACTTCAGATTCATGCCTGCTGTCAACACACAGATCAACTGTGAGAGCACATTCATGTGTTTTCATGACCGCAAGCACTCTGAAAATTTTAAATTTTCTTTTTTCTTCATCTGCATGCAGAACTTGAGATTTTAACCCTGTAAAACTGTAGATCTGAGTTACATGAAGTGAGGCTTTCTACTATACTGTAGAAAGCTTTCCTTTCAAAAAAAATTCCCCACACACAGACTATGAATTATGTAAATAGCACGCATATTAGCCCCTGAAAAATTTCATCTATGAGCAGTCTTTGGTCTTGAGTTTTTTTCATTTCTGTCTGATTTTATTTTGTGCCCCTATTGTATAGATAAAAATTGTATCTATCTGTGGAATTTCTGTATACTCTGCATACTCTGCATAGTCAATTCTGTATTGACTATGAAATTCAGCTGCTATTATGAAATATGGTCAATGTTTTCTGGAATCTTATACATGAATTACCTGTCTTGCAAATTTCCTAATTAGTTCAACTAATTTTCTCACTGTCTCCAGGTAACATGAGCCAATGATCTGAATCTGATGTTGTTAACGAAATAGAGTGCTGAACAAATGTTTTAGGCCACACTCTGTTTACAGCACTTGAAAGAGTGCCTTGTTTGTCCCCTAGATTATTTCTTTATTATTTCTTTATTTATGGATTCCTTTATTAATTTATCAGAAAACAAAAACATTTCAATTCTTAAACCTTCATAATGATGTGCATCTGTTTTGGAGTATTTATTTCCATAATTGTCCACTTTCAAGGTATATTAATTTTAAATGGAAGACTTCAGCATCAAAAGACAAAGTGTCATCACAGCATGGTCCACCATCCTGCGTAACTATCTACTTTAGAAACCTCATTATTTCAAACTGCAGTTTTAAAATACTTCATATGTGATTCCATCCATTTATCTTTTGGAATACAGTGCGTGTTATATAGCATAACTTCCATTCAGCACTAGGTATTCCTCTGAAAAAAAGGATTTGCTATAACGCAGAAGCTGAGCAACGTATGGGAGTTCATATTCTAAATAGTTTAGTGGGATTAAGAAAGTAATGCACTTCCCTAACACACTTGTCAGGATAGGACTCCCCCTCCCATGCCTACACACAACTTCAGCAGTGAAGATAGATTAATAATTGAGGTACCTTCTGTAACCATTATAGAGAAATAAACTCTTCAAATGTACCCAATTTAGAATCCAACTGCATGGCCTGTGGTGTTTCAGTCAGTGAAATTTCAGATAAATTTCCCCAATTGTCTTCATTTTATTCACTTTGGTTCAGAACAGTATTAGGTGTGTACAGGATGGAAACCAGAAAGGTCTGGTCCAGTTGCACATCAAATACTTCAGCCTTGTTCTATGAGCGGCACCGATGGTTCTGAACTTCGTTTTCTATGCAGATAGGATTTGCAATCACAGTCCACTTACTTCAATATCCTTTTAAAATCTCTCAATATTCTCAAGTGTTCAAATCTTTGAGGAATTAAAGGATATTTAAAAATCCTTTTAAATAAACACTATAAAATCTATATCATGAAAAATTAAATTCGAAATTGTCATTCAAAAAAAAAAAAAAGACATACATTTGTGTACTGTACTTGATCTTTAGAGAACTCAAAGCATTCTAGGGAGACTTGATCCGGGTTATTCACTTCCTAACTAATAGTCATTAAGATCCTTAAATGATCTGAATCAAGACTGCTAATTAAAAATTACACAATTAAGTCCCAGCATTGCACCTTTCAATAGAGCTTTAAAAAAAAGAAAGAAAAGGAAAAGCATATCAGAGAAAGCTAAGCTCATATTGATGATATTGAACTAAACAAAAACTAAAGAATCTCAGAAATGTATGTTAAATACAAAATTACAAAATCACACACTAACAAAAATAGTATCTTATATCCTGTAAATAATCATAGAAGAGGTTTGTAAATAATCCTTATATCCTGTAAATAATCATAGAATCATAAAGCAATCATAGAAGAGGTTTGTTAAACAAGGACCCTGTGCCAAGGTCAGTCAAGTTATGGTTCAGAATTGGAAATTATTATCTCTGTTGTCTTTGCCCCATTTAAAAACTTTTTTCTTAAAATACTATCAGTTATGATAGTTAATCTTTCTCCTTCCCTTTCCTCATTCTCTGGTGAAGTAGTGTAATACAAGCTGTAATAGTGTGCTCTTGATAAGCAGAAGTTTGTCACACAACATTCACTAGACATTACAGAAGGCAGATGGCAGATGGTTTTCCAAACAGGTAACAAAGCAATCTCGGGTAAATACTTTTAGAAGATAATATTTAGAGCATTCTCTGGCTTAGTTTTCCTAGGAGGACTTTACAGAACTATTTTCATGTGTGCTTAAATACAAGCAGACAGCCACAACCTGAAGAGAAGGATGGTAAAGAAAGTAAAAGTGAAATGAGAAAAGAGAAAAAACAGTATTTCAATAAATAGGGAATGGAGAAACTGTTCCTTATTCAGTTCAGTCTCCTCCTTTTTATCTAGATGGCTTTAGAGACCAGGGAAATACTTTTTTTTTTTTTTTCATGTGTTTTGATTCTTCTTAACAAGATCTTGCTGATTCTGGAGCATCTGGAATTTCTCTGGTGGTTTCCTCCTGATTCTTAGTTGTCTGTTCAGTTTGGTCCTGGACTTCCTGAGCAACACAAATTCAACTTCAAACTTTGTACATTGTAGTGTGGTCGAGGTAGAATAAGTCAATATGCATGTGTTTAGGAAAACATCCATTTTCCTTTCAATTCTATAAAAATCTTTTTACATATTACAAATTCTGTCATGTTTTTGTGTACTACCAAAAATATTTTAAAAATCTAAATATTCAACACTATTTATGAAAAAGTCATTGTTTCCATCCCAGTAAAGATAGGTTCTTCAAGTAGCAATACTGGAAAGATCTATGCTGTAATCCAATAAAACGAGCTGATGTTTAGGTCTTAGTGGTCATCTATCAGCAGCATTAAAAGGAAAAGTGGACACATTCAGATCAATATCACCATTCTTATTGCAATCAAAAATAATTTTAGAAAACTTTCCGCTCTGAAGCTTGAATACAAATCAAGAAGCTCATTATATAAATTATTATTTTGATAGAAAAATGATAATAAACTGTTTGATAGAAAAAAAAATAAAATTTCCCAGATCTTCATCCATGAAAATGAGGTCCCTTCTCCTATAGGACTGAGTTAAGAAACCACTATTCGCCTCAGACTAAAATTTTGTGAACTCATCTGAAGACCTTGTGATTACCTCAGGAAAAAAAATCTAGTATGTTTATGATAAATAAACAATCCATATGAAAGAAAAGGTTCATCCTTAGAAATGTATGGAGACATACTTGGAAAAATCATCTTATTTATTTGTGTCTGGCAAGGAAAATGTTCATTTTAGTTATTTTTTTTTTTAGAATGTGTACTAAGACAGTATGCATTAGGTAGATATATGATGAAAAAGATTTTTTTCTGTACTGTTCTGATTATAGACAAGATCAGTAGTGACGGACAACAGTTGTCAGACACCAGTTTCCTTTGCTTGCAATGTCAGGAGTATTTTTAAAAAGTGCTAAAATATAAAGGAGTATCAGTGTCATAAAAGCTGAGCCTCTAAATCTCAAATACATTAGGTAGACTAGGAACTGTGAGGAAAGATATGCTATGTCAGCATACATCATACTATTCTGATATTTTTGAAGAAAGAGGAAAAGAGGAGAAACTGCATAATTTAGAATATCCAGAATGACTTCCATCTGCAGTTTCATGGTTTAAGACCAGATCAGTTTTCATGGTTACTTTCTGATCTAACATCTTAGCTTATAACACTAAGGATAAAGTGAAAGAGTATGTTTTTGCTTGTTCCTGTGACAATTTCTCTTCAGTGGAGTGCAACAAAACAGGTTCATTCTGCGTTACGCTTTGTGAGTAACCACTGCTAAAATTCCATTCCAGCCAGACACCCAGCAGAGTTTCTCTGTTGTTTACAGCTTGTTTGCAAAAGTACAGCAAATGTGTTGGCTCATAGGCCTGAACGCCCTTGAAGTTATAATGCTTATTGTGCATTAACTATCAAGGGGCTATGTGACATTGCCCAGATGAGTATTTGCTTTCTGCCTTATAACATTTTATTATCTCATATCTTCATTCCACTGAAAAACCTGTCTCAGTTTCTTCCACCTTCTTTTTGGCCTTCAAAAACTCTACTCAGAGTGAACCCTTGTTCTTTCTCTCATTTTCTGTTTTGTAATCACCAAGGACTAAAGGCAACGGATTTGTGCATTTTTTGTTTTGTTTTTGACTTTGTATACTACTTATTCAATAAATTCTAAGGCCCAGTCAGTACACAGTACCCACATGTGATTATGTGGAGATGGCTATAATAGCCACACTAATATTTCTTTGAAAGTATATTCCTCTTGCATCAGTAAGAAGAAATTATTAGTAGCATGTTGGACTACTAAACATTCCCTTATTCTGATTATTTGGGCATTACCTAACATTTTACCATAAACAAGCAGCGAGAAAATAATTATCCTATCATACCTGAGAAAATAAAACAGATACCAGGGGTGGTAATGAAACTCTGACTGAAAAAAAAAATTATATGTCAACTTGTGGTTGTCCGTATGTGTGTTAGGTACTGAGGTCCCTTCAGCTGTTGGAGAGTTGACTAATACAAGAAATAACTATCTAGCTATTACTTTGACCAACTACTACAGGAGGGATCCACTTACCTAAATGCAAGTGTCTGTTGACATTCAAGACATCTTAAAGAGTCTGAGAGCTCCTCATAAGACCATCAGAGGTCTTATCAAAGGCCCTGTGAAAGACTCATGACCTTCTGGAATGGTAGCAACAGAGCAGATAGAATACTTCAGGGTATATTAAATGGCTTGTGGATAGGCAATAAATTGAACTCCAGCTGTCAGTTTAGTGTGAGCCAAAGGGCTAAAATTATCCATTTTAGCTGTGTATTGAATCACACTTCTAGTCTCACATTTGATTCTACTGCAGATAGCAAAGTGTTTTTTTCTGGGGTAAACTCAATGAAGATTCAGAAGTACCACACCTATCTTCCTCTTTTTTTTTTTTTTTCTCATGAGGGGAAGGTGCCAGCATGTCTCAGATGATTAGAAGGATATTTATAAAGCTAACCACGAAAGACAAACAAAATTCAGAATTTTCTTATTGAAAGGATGTTTAATTACCCTAACGTGAAACATCTATTACGTTTATCTGATAATAGAGATCAGGAACAAAAAAGCTTAATTAATCAGAGTAATTGAACAAATTGAAAGCTGTATCCATTAACTAGGAAAGAAAGATGACAACATAGTAAAGTGCTACATTCATTATTAATTGTTTTAGCAGATTCTATTAGCCCAGCCAGACTGAAAGATCCTTTGAAGTTGTCTTTGTAAGGTCCTTCTTAAGTAATCATAAATCAATTATAAAAAATCACTGTTAGGTAAAACATTTGGCATATGTAATTTTAGCTGTAAAAATTATTTTACTTTTTTTCAGATCCCTACCTCTTAAATTGCATTTAGCTGTTTCTAGGATTTTTAATACACTCTGAAAACACCAAAGTAGTTACCATCTTCAGATAATTGTTTTCCATTTACACTCTGAAAGAGAGAACAAATTGTGCAGAAAATTTTATTTTTGCCCTGATTTTTATAAAAAAATCTTCAGGGTGAGTATTTGATATTGATATTTAGAAAAATGATAACTATCAAAAACTAACCCTTTAAAACCAAGTATAAAACAGAAAATGTGATTTTTAACATATGCATTTGTTTGGCAAACTTTTATCACATAATTAGAATGGCTGAATTTGGGGGCTTCTGGTGATCACCTAGTTCAACCCCCCATGCTCAGGCACATCACCAGAGCCCATGCCTAGGACCCTGTCCAGGCAATTTTTGAGTATCTCCAAGGCAGGAGACTCAACCTTTCCAGGCAACTTTTCCTGTGATCAGTCACCCTCACAATAATGAAGTTTTTCCTCATGTTCAGATGGAATTGCCTGTTTCAGTTTGTGCCTGTTGTCTTTTGTCCTATCACTGGGCATCACTGAGCCCGGCCACATTCTCTCTACACCCTCCCATCAGATACTTCAAGGTTTTGCTATTAGGACAGATGGTCCTTTCTTTTGTTGTTCCTGTTTGTAGAAGATAAGTCTTGCTTCGAGGCTCCTGGTGGCAGCCTCACAGTCTATTTACACTTTGCCTCACTAACATTTCATATCAGGAACTTTCAGGGCCTTGAGACATCAGCTGGAAGGACAATGAATAACAGTTTTGGAGGATATTTAGCTTTGCTGGCATTAAGTCATGTCAGAACAGCAGATTTCAGAGTAGAAGAAATAGTTAGCAACCATGGATCACAGGAACTCTCCAAATAAGCATTATGTTACTGAAAAGCAATTTTGATAACCTATTAGTGACCTTTTATCTAATGGATATAAAAAAGCAAGCAGTAAAATGAGTATAACTTCTATATCTACATGCATCTACAGATAGACAGGTGGATAGGTGGATTCTCAAATGTATCATTATTTGTGTAGATTGAACTAGTCAATGTGCCCTCAAAAGGCTATTTCTGTGACTGGGTTGTGCTGGTAAAACAGTAATTTTTTAAAAAAAAAACAACAGAAAAAAAACACAGCTTGAAGGCTGCAGGAAAAAAAAAAAAGAAAGGAAAAGGTTGTAACACAACATCCTCAGTAGTATGGTAGAAGCCTATAAAATACACGTATACAATACTGGAGAGTCCAGGGCTAATGAAAAGGTCTCACAAATGTCCGATTCCTCTTCATTAAAGGAGTACAGTTTTGGAAGCTGGGAACTGAGGGGGAAGAGGGGAGAAAAGGAGAATAAAGCGTAAGTACCTGACATATGTAAAACATTGCATATATAGTAAAACTCAGACATAGCAGGGGATTTGGAACCAATGAAGGAAGATCAAATAAGCAGACTGTTAACAAATGTATGAATAGAATTTTAAGTAG
>NW_010580917.1:0-14092 GCF_000705375.1 Tinamus guttatus | reverse complement strand
AAACAATTCAGAACATTGATAACTAACCATCCTCCATGCCTACCTCTTGAGGAAGATTAAGGACTCTGATCTCAGGGCCATGGGTATATTGCAGGGGTGAGACTAACACCAGGAAAGAGAGCTGATACTAGAAATTTTATCTCCATCAGCCTTAATTCTCTCAATATAAGCTGTAACAATAGGACACTTTGGACTATAAGTCTTAGTAACATTGTGACTGAATTAATAAGATCTCCTTAATTAGATTGATAATACTTTAATTGCTCTAACATTAAATCTTTTGCTCTGTATGTAAGATATGTTTCTTAACCCACGTAAATTGCATAGGGTCTTTGTTTTGGTTCCCTTTCCTTGAGCCCATTTTGCAATTCACGTGCAACACTGTAATGCCAAAATAGCAAAATAACTAACAACAACACAGTTTTCTTCAGAGTTTAGTATTTATTCTGAGTATTTCTGCTTTAATTATTTTAAATCAATCCTTTAGAAAATTTTAGTCAATTACCTAACTGAATTATTCTACAGTAGTCTCATTAACTATAGATGCAATTCACATGCCTATGCATATTTATATACCAATATTTAAGGCATTTCAATAGCTTGATTTTGCATTCTTTGGTTCATATTTTAGTCCAGACATTTTTAGCTTCCTCCATAAATACTGCCTGGCTGGGAGGCTTAGCTGTGGCTTGTAATCATTTCATCAATACAATTAAATCTTTGATTTTACAGAATGTATTTTAACATTCCTAATTGAAGAAATACAATCAGAGAGTAACACAGTAGACATCCAGACTCACTGAAGACTATCAAATGTTTAGAATTTGAATTTATGTAAATAAATATAAAAACCTAAGGATTTAGATTAAAACCTTTAATTGCAAAATATCTAATATACCATTTCAATTTCTGCCCATCAATGTTTTCTCTACCCAGGCTGTGTTTTCTATTGTGGGAAATCCAAAACATAACCATTAAATTTAGCCCAAAATAGGATTGTCTGATACTTATGCTATATTATTTTTGCATTCCTAGACTACCTCTGCATATGAATACTGATGCATCACCATCTACCAAGTTGCAGTTTCTCCAAGACATGGAAAATTGATTTGGAATTTTCTTTGACTCAGTGGGCTTTAAATCAGTAACTCCCTCTTCCAACTGAAATGGCCACACCATCGAATTTTTTGAAATGAACCGTTAGTCCCCTTGCTGATGGTAATTCACTTTGAACAAGTAGTTTGAAAATGAACTGGAGCCAGGATTAGACCTTAGCTAGATTGAATGCCTGAACAATCAGCCTTAAAAATATTATCTACATATTCACTGATAATTAAGTTTGCTGTTACTTGTGCAAAGTGAAAGATCTCCAGAAGGACGTATGTTGTCTACCTGTGCCCCTAATGTTTCCCTTAAGGCCTGTGGGATGCCAAAAGCAGGAATACAAGAGTGATTCTTGACATCAGCTTCTCCTTCCTGGGCAGGAGACCCACCCAGTGTAACCTTAGGTGTAGCATAAGACAAGAGAGCTGCACCCTTCTCTCCATCCTCACCTTCACGAGACAGGCAGGACAGAATGGACCCAATGTCAAAACTCAGGACCCAGTGTCAAAGTGGGACAGAGAGTGCTGTTTCTTCAAGTCACAAAGAATTTACTTAGTGGTACTTTCAGGGGAACCTGTGTCTTTCTCCTGGGTGAAAAACCACATGTTTCTTTGAGAGGAATCTAGCAGAAGAGGTTAGGAGCACACTACTTTCTGCAGCTGTGGGGGAAACTGAAGAGATGGTGGCAATGGGGAATGCACCATTTCAGAGAGCAACCTTTGCATCATTTATAATGCAAAAAGTGTTCTACTCTTGACTACAAACTCTTTCTTCTATCTTTGCCAGCTGACTAACCCACATGACTGATATTTTTATTCTCTTTTCTTTTTTGTCATTTTTAATGAATTTGAATCTAAACAGTATTCCATATAAGTGCTGTGTAGCTTAGACCTCTACTTATTTTCAGGAAGAATGGCAGACTGAATGCCTAGTATGTAAATTATGGATTGAAACATTAAACTAATAGCCTGATTTCATTATTCAGATGTGACACAAATGAGATGAATGTCTTAGATTAAATTAACAAGTAAACAACTTAAAAAGGATAATAGGTGTTTTCATCCACCCTCAGAAGCATTTGAGATTACAACAAAGAACAAGCTTTACATCTGATTTTCTCTCTGCGAAGTCAGATCTGAACAAACTAGCATATGGAGTTTTGCTTTTTAATGGAAGAGCATACACTTCAAGTTTTCAGTTTTACAAGGGTAAAATAGCAGCTGTGGTTCCTATTTTTAAAAATATACACTGGGATCTACTGTGGCTCACTGAACAATGTGAAGTAGGAGATAATTCTCCATCCTTCCAAGAGAAGCCATTGTTTTTGCCTCAGTTTTGCTGGCTGCTGCTTGAAATAAAGAGAAATACAGCTATATGGTGCTTTTTTGTACCACCAGTTGCAGGGGCTGTTGACAGAGGAACAGGTATTATGAGGAAAAAAAAAAAAAAAAGTTTTCTTCAAAGAACACAGCACAAGAGCAAATCCCATAAGGGGTTTTAATTTTTCAAAACTCCTCAATGTAATAAACCCCTGCACACAGTTTCTGTTCATACCTCCTAATAGGCAGTCAAGTTCTGTTTGCATATCATATATATGTAACAAACACAAGCTTTTCAATGAACTGTGGAATTTCCTTTATTTTATGTGTAATATTTTCAAAATTTCTCGTTTCACCAGACTGCAGATCTGATCTGCTTTTATGAGTGTCTTTGAACATTCCTACTCCAATTGGACTTAATTTTACAATAATAATTTAAGATCAAATGTGCAATACACTAATGTTGTTTTAAGCCTTGAGCTTCCTTAAAACAAATGAAACTGCAAATGAAGCTAGTATTCCAGACCAGAAACACAGGACAGCTTTAGAAACGGTGATTTATTATGTCCTTCTGCAGTATCTTTCTTTCTATCACATCAGATCTTTCAGCTTTTATACAGGTTGTCCTGCCTTAGCAATAAGTCTTTCCTTAAACAGACAAAACAAAACAAACAAAAACAAAAACAAACAAAAACCTAAGGCTGCTATTAGATGAAACACAAAATTAAGATTTGATAGTTCTTTTCCCTGTTTAATTTCATAGGAAAGTTTTTCATACACAACCCATTTCCCCTCCCCTCAACTAGTCTGTTAGCACAGACTGCAGCATGTCTCCTACAGCCAAAGTACTTTACTGCCATCTTAAGGCAAGCCAGATGCATTGAGGATGCAATAAGTATTGGTGCTGTAAATGCCCACTACTTAAACGGACCAATTAACCTCACTATGCAACCCACCAAATGCCACTTTGGTCCTTATGTCACTGTGGAATCTGTGCACAAATTACGATAGCGAACAGCACGTTTAGTACTTGCAGTGTTACTGGGCTGCCTGGATAATCCTCAAAATGACAAATCACTGTCTGTGCGATTAATTTTCTCTCTGTCAAGTCTGGAAAGATGAGAGATTTTGGGGACATCGTACAACATGTCAAGGAAATGCCAGCTGTCTCCATAACATCTCAGGGCTAAGAGCGGAGAGAGATTGATGATTCGTACACAGAGCTGTTTTTCATAACTTTAACAAATCTGAATTCCTCAGCAGATAAAGTAATGGGATCTGTCAGTCAGCATGGAAATACTCAGAGCAGCAACAGATATTTAAATAATCAATATTGTAACACCTGAAGGTGGTTGAAATAAACCAAAGGAATTAAATTTTTATACAAGAAAAGACAGACTCTTTTTTTCCATTGTTCGTGATATCTGTACTTAAGACATATTATCAAGAAAGATAAACTCTTACAGGAAACGTGATACATTTTTCTTTCAGAAAGGAAAATCTTTCTTTTTGGCAGACAGTTTGATTTGATATATATGTGCCAAAAAAACAAAACCATGAAACAGAATAGACCCACATCATTCAACGAGATGTGCTAATAATGGGTATTTATGAGAGTTACAAGAATATTCCCATAACATTTCTAAAGGGCTAATGTGTATCATTCTCACAATGTGTATTGAACACTAATTATTTAAGATTATGTTCTAGATATGGGAAAGGTCTTCCAACCCATGAAATAACAACAGCAGTAGCTCTCATCCCTCACCTTAGACAAACTTATCAAGGTGCCATTCAGGAGAAACCTTAACAGAAATCAATGAATGCTATGAATATATACATCTGAAAGAATTTTCCTATAAAGGTAGATAAGCTAAATAAATAAAAACAGGAGCTATGGTTAGTACATCAGAAAGAGCAGACTACTGGGTGGACGCCCCTCTCTATGATTTCTCATGGAATTCTCATGGAGTTTTCCATGGAATCTGGGCTTTTAGCTGGCAGGAATATGCTCTTTTGACTTACTGGCATTCTGAAAGGATCTGTATTATGTCTCCTTCTTACACAGATCAGTTCTGAAAAGCTTCTGTGCGGTAAAGACCAATCAGAATTGCAGAGTTTGTCATTAAAGGGATTTGCTACTGTTCAGTTTGATGTTAGACATTAGGAATTAGAGGTTAGATGCTAGAGCTAGGCCCATTTGTAGGTAACATGTATCTAAGTCTCAAAGTTAATGTTCAGTCATCGGAGTTGACAAAATTCAGATCCCTTTTTTTATTTTCCACTTTTTAAAATTCCATCTTGTTTAGTAGCATTATTTATGTGTTAGTTTTCTTCCCTTCTGTGTTATCAACCACATCTAGATTTCCTTCATTGCTTCTCCACTCAGTCCTCACATGCTCTACTATATTAGATCCTTCACTGGGCAGTAAATGATGTGTGTGATGCAGCCAAGAATACACAGAAATGAATGAACCATACCTTCATAAATTTACAAACAAAAAGCTCCTATTAGCAGGATACAGATATAACTTTACAGATACTTTATTTTTTATTGCTGTCCATATTTCTTCTGTATATAGAACGTTCCTTCATATATACCTTTCTTTATTTTCATCTCCTTCATTGTTATCAAAAAGTTCCTACTAAAGATAAGAATACAATTTGCTAAATGGTTTATATGGGAACTGTATGCAGCCATATAACTCCATGAAACTAACCATTTCTCTATGTATAGCAAACTAGCAGAGTATCAGTCCATTCTTTACATCCTCTTACACATACAGAAAGCTAGAAGCAAGTCTTCTTGAATTCAAGAAAAGCAGGACCACATTTGAAATAATTGACATAAAGGAAGAGGAAAAAAAAAAAAAAACATAGCCGGGAAACACAGAACCAAGACTGAAAGCACTTTCTGTAGCAGTGCCAGATTGAAATTCAAAAGATACGGCAGCCCACAAGCTCATTTTTTTTTTTCCATAGAAATATCCCTAGCTACTGACCAGAACCAACTTTTCTAAGTTAATAAGATCTGACAAGATCACAGTTTGCTGTGGAATAGCCTCAGGCTATGTTTTTGTTGTTGTTGCTGCACTTGCAAAGACTTGGAGGATGAGATAAGAGCAACAAGAAACAAACCCAGACCTTCTACTAATGCTATAGACATGAAGAACTGGATTAACTGGTAGAATTAAACTTAGTTTGCAAAAATATTTAAACGATATATAGAAATATAATGGGATATTCTAACTGCACAAAGCTCGGCATTTGATATCTGTTAAACAGTTTCTGATGAACTACACTGGTATATCAGAGAAGCACAAGTAAAATGGCACATTAACATCATCATCTGAAGATCTAAGTATCTGTCCCATGTTATGAAATCTCTTCTTGAAAGACCGCATGGACCACTCCATGATTCATGTAAGGCTTTTACAGCCTGTAAATAACTGGCAATCAAAAGTTTGCCTGGAGAGAGGAAGACTTTCCCTGGGTAGAGGAATATTGGGTCAGAGAGCACTTAGGGAAACTCGATACCCACAAATCCATGGACCCTGATGGGATGCACCCCAGAGTGCTGCATGAGCTGGCGGATGTCATAGCTAAGCCGCTCTCCATCATCTTTGAAAGATCCTGGAGAAAGGGGGAGGTGCTGGAGGACTGGAAGAAAGCCAATGTCACGCCAGTCTTCAAAAAAGGCAAGAAGGAGGACCCAGGCAACTACAGGCCAGTCAGCCTCACCTCCGTCCCTGGAAAAGTGATGGCACAGCTCATACTGGCTGTTGTCTCCAGGCGCGTGGAGGACAAGAAGGTGCTGAAGAGTAGTCAGCATGGATTCACCAAGGGGAAATCATGCTTGACTAATCTGTTAGCCTTCTATGATGGAATGACCGGCTGGATAGATGAGGGGAGAGCGGTGGATGTCGTCTATCTCGACTTCACCAAGGCTTTTGACATCATCCCTCACAACATCCTCCTGGGCAAGCTTAGGTTAGATGAGTGGGCAGAGAAGTGGATTAAGAACTGGTTGGATGGCAGAGCTCAGAGGGTGGTGATCAGCGGTGCAGAGTCTAGTTGAAGGCCTGTAGCTAGCAGTGTCCGCCAGGGGTCAGTCCTCAGTCCAGTCCTGTTCAATTTATTCATCAATGACCTGGATGAAGGCACAGAGTGCTCAATCAGCACGTTTGCTGATGACACAAAACTGGGAAGAGTAGCTGATACCCCAGCGGGCTGCGCTGCCATCCAGAGGGACCCAGACAGGCTGGACAACTGGGCAGTGAAAAACCTCATGGAGTTCAGCAAGGGCAAGTGCAAGGTTCTGCACCTGGGGAGGAATAACCCCAGACACCAGGACAGGCTGGGGACCGACCTTCTGGAGAGCAGCTCTGCAGAGAGGGGCCTGGGTGTAGTGGTGGACGACTAGTTGACCATGAGGCAGCAGTGTGCCCTCATGGCCAAGAAGAATAGCGTCTCCAGCAGGTCGAAGGAGGTGATCCTGCCCCTCTACCCAGCCCTGGTGAGGCCACGTCTGTGTCCAGTTCTGGGCTCCCGAGTACTAGAGGGACGTGGAGCTGCTGGAGAGCCCAGCACAGGGGTATGAGGATGATCAGTGGCCCGGAACACCTGGCTTATGAGAAAACCCTGCGGGAGCTGGGCCTGTTCAGCCTGGAGAAGAGAAGGCTGAGAGAGAACCTGATCAGTGTATATAAGTACCTCAAGGGAGGGAATGAGGGGGATGGGGCCAGCCTCTTTTCAGTGGTGGCCACGGATAGGACTAGAGGAAATGGCCACAAACTGAAGCACCAAAAGTTCCATGGGAACTTAAGGAAAAAATTCTTGACAGTGAGGGTGATGGAGCACTGGAACAGGTTGCCAAGAGAGGTTGTGGAGTCTCCTTCTCTGGAGATCTTCAAAACCAGCTTGGACGCAGTCCTGTGCCACCTGCTTTAGGTGTCCCTGCGTGTGCAGGGGGGTTGGACTAGATGACCTCTAGAGGTCCCATCCAACCTTAAGAATTCTATGATTCTATGACAAGCAACTTTTTTTTTTCTTAAGAATGCACCATCATTAACTTTATAAGGGTAGTGGGTTGATTCATTACTATCTGTAATATGATCTTGTACCTTGATTAATTTTAGGTAATTTTAGGTACCTAAATCAGACATGTAGTTTTTCTGTCTCCTTATACACCTGAAATATTTGAAAGAATTTATACAAATAATTTTACCATTATAGATCATCTCAGGAGATTTTGAGAAATTTTCCTTTTTTTTTTTCTTGTTCAGCATTTGAATATTAATCACAAATGAGCTAGGCTGGCTGTGAGCCTATCTGTGGTCTATGATCAGAGTTCAGGCACACTACAGTAATATGAGTAATTAAAAATAATTTTATTGATGCTGATTTTCACCAGAGACAGGTTGCAACCATCTAGGAATTCTAATTGCTTAATGATATGAAACAGAACTTTTGAAAGAGCAACTTTAGGGAATATTTTATTTATAGGAATGCATCCAAACCATTTTCATCATCTTCCCAGGAGTCCTAAAATCTATTGAAGAAGTACTAAATAAAACCACAGTGATCTCTAATCCCTTTCCTGTCTACAGCGCCAAGTTACTCATACAAACCAAAGTGGCGGCCTTTTGAATATTATCTATCTATCTGCCTGATTTTTTTCCCCTGGGATGGTGAGTAATGACAAGTCTCATTGGTCTTCTAGATTGGTCTTTGACATTCCTTTGTGACTCAGAATGCCATTAATTGAAAAGTGTATTGCTCACATGACCACAAAACAGGACAAAACTTCCAGTGGGTCAAAACTAACTGAAGAATTTTCTTTCAGTGCATTTGCTTTGCATTTACCTTCGCAAGAATGTACTCAGTCTCAGGTATCTTTAAAAAATATATTTCTTTCTCTCTCTGAAATATATGCATTACAGTGAATGAAGGTATGGTTGTGTATGTCCATGCATATGTTTGCTTAAGGACCTGCCTTCTTCACCTTTACTGATCTAGCAACCTTTAAAAAGCAAGACCTTTGTTCACTTAAATTTTCCATTTCACAGCTGTCTTTGTAACAGCTTACCTTTTATCAGAAGCCATTCAGATTTTTATCCTTTGTCCTTGTTGTTTAGTATTTCCTTGACTTGTATCCCTGAAAAGTGAAAGATATATTTCAAGAAAAAGCAAAGTATTTTTTTAATAGCTTGTATTTCTGATCAGATAAAAATGAGTGGTCCTCTAAGTGCTTGTAAAATTTAAACAACTGTGTAATTCTGGATTTTTTTTTATGAAGGTCAAAATCAGCATATAACAGGCCCCTTACTGATATATCAGCTTCGGTTCTACTTAGGTAGAGCCTGAGGGTATGCTGTACCCTCAGATCACTCATACAAAACACAACAAACAAAACCAAAGAGCCGATAGGATTATGCAAAAGGAAGGAGTATTGTTAACTTGCAGTGAATCCTAACAGATACAAGTAACAGTCCGTTGGAAGTGGTCACATGTGGCAGGACAAAGAATAGTTGTTAGGCTACTCTCTGTTGTTCTTCATAATTACTCCTGTGTAGCTTGAAGAACACTGAGAGCTTTTAGTCATTATGGATTTCTCACCATCCCATTTACAGATTTTTGCCAAGAAAAAGAATTTTCCGTTAACTTGCTATTTAGTCTAGAGCTAGTAGTTGCTTTACTAGTACATTACTGGTTTAGTAGTTCCTTTACTAGACTGTGACTGTTCATGAACCTACATTTCAGTTTGGTTTATTTTCTCCATTTCTGAGTCTGTGCAGGTATTGTATATAGGCTTATTATCTGTCACCAATAATCTTCTCCAACAAATTCTAAATTACTGAATTCTACACTGAATAGTCAAACAGCAATGGAGAATGTAGAATTTATCTATGTACCATAGGTTGAACTAAAATTATTAAGAAAGGAATAACTATGGAATGAAATTTGTGGATGCAAAGACAGGCTCAATTTCAACACATAAAGACTTTCAGGTTAAGAATGTGTAAAATAGCAATACAGTCTGTTGACTGTAGGTCTGATCCCCTTCCTAGGAGCAAATCGCGTGATATTCCCAAATAGCATGATCAACTATAAGCTCGACTCTGGCAGTATCAAATTCACGAACAGTCTTTCGACCATAGGTCCGATCACCTTCCAAACAGGTAGTCGAGTTCACAAATATCATGATTTATTCAAGCGCAACATTTTCAAAGCAGGTTTTGGGTGTCAGTACAGGAAATTCTCTACTACGGCATGGGATTTTTTAGCTATCTCTGATGTACAAACGTGTGATCATCACTCACTCCAGAAGATAGGAGAAGGCTGTCAGTCTCAAATCTCCTCAGGTGGCTAGGGGAGGAAAGGGGGATCAGCCTGTCCACTGATCCAGGAGTTACAATGGATTCTTCTTTCTCATTTCTGAGTCTCCTCAGGTAGCGTCCTGACCTGAGGGGAGGAAAGGGGTTCAGTCCATCAACTGATCCAGAAGTTACAATGGAATCTTCCCTCCTCAATTCTTTCCTCCCTAGTTCACCTTTTATACTTGTCCTTTATATTCGGGTGTAGCTTGAGTGGTAGTCATACTTACCACTGTTATTGATTGGTGAAAGTTTTCATTTAAAGGTGCAGTCAATCGAAAATCTAGAGTGCATGCTCAGTGAGGAGTGGTTGCACCTCAGAGGCGGGTAACTTTTGGGATGGAGGTGTGTTTTGACATTATAATGAGCTTATAAAGAGCAAAGTTCAAGTAAAGTTCATCCAAAAGGAGTGATTTGCCACCCTTGCTGGCTCAGCACCAGATGTTATCGTATATCTCCCATTGGGCAGCTACTGTGCGGCTTCTCAGCGGCCCAGCACAGGGAGCGCAACAGAGTTTGGCTGCGGTGTCTTCACTCCGCTCCATCCTCTGTTATTACTCTTTGCAGCTGTGAGGGCAGATTGTGCTGCCCAGGAGCCGTGGAGGAGTAGAGCTGGTGTGTACCAACCCTCCTGCAAGTAGCAACTGTACATCACCCCAAACAAGCTTCTGTAATGCCAAAACTTCTGTTAGGTCCTTGAGTCCATTACTCTTTAAGTTCCCCCTTTTCAAGCAATTCTTCCACATATGTGCATCTATAGATCATATAGATGCATATGCATAAAAAAGTATGTAGCAAAATAGCAATCATAAATTCCTTAGGAAAGCATTTGCCACTAAAAGTTTTAAAAAAGAACAAGCAACTATACGGCCCAAATGATACCAATATGAATAACCGTTCCAATTTAATTAATATTATAAAATATCCAAAATAAAATACAGTAATTTGCTACCAAAATACAAGCAATAACTTTATCTGTGGCCAGACAAAACAAGACTTCCACATTTTTAGTATCTATAATTTTCTTCTGCTATTTTAGGGTCTCTGAATTAGCTATTGCCACTTAAGAAAAGTTTATTTGAGTTTCACTGAATCTTGCAATGAAAACATCAGCTCAGCTCTCAATGGGTTTCAAAAAGGCAAACAAGATATTAGGAACTATTAAGAAACAAGTAGAGAGTAAAACACAGAATGTCAATATGTTCCTGCTCAAATCCATGGTGAATTCACATCTTGAGTGCTATGTGGAACTGAGGTTCCCCTTTTTTACATCTCAATAAATAGACAGAGAAGAGAGGCAGGAAAATCTCCAAAGTACCCATTGCCATGGGATGATGTGGAACCCAGAAGTTCATGCATCCAAAAAGCAAGCTGATAAAATCATAGAGGACAAACTTTCAGGAATTACTAAATGCAAAAATGTATAAACAATTCTGGTTGCCAGATTGTCAGAACTCAGGAAGATGTATCTGGGGAAGTAACACTGTACAGTTCCCCAATTTGTTCTGTTGCACATTGTCAGAGACAAACTACTGATTGGAAGGGACAGTAAGTTTGAATATGTATGGCCAGTTTTATACTGTTAAAGAAAGCAGGAAAAGGTATACCAGATCCAGTAGGAAAGCTTTTCATGACAATGTGAAGAAATGCATGTAACTAAATTTGCTCAGGTGTAATTATCATCTGATTATCACCATCCAAATGAAGAAAAGTCACCCTAGTGTGGAGATGAAAATGTGAAGTGTGGTCAGATTTTAGAAAGATGAACACAAATTCTGTTAAACAGTGTCATTGCAGAACTATAGGTTATGGTCCTTCTTTTAGCCATAAGAAACAACATATGAGTGAGAGTCTTCTTTATACACGCGCTTAAGTATTCCTTTAGTATTCCTAAATGCATTTAAAATCAAAGGAAGAAGAACTGTTCTCTGTGGAAAAGATGTGATATTAATCATGTTTTACTTCTTAGAATATATGAGAATTTATTACTACTCTGGAGTTTATGATGCAAAATAGAAACACCACTGGCTCCAAACTCACTCTTGCAACTAGTCAGTCTGAGTGTAAAGCAGACCCACATCGACCATTCCAAAGATCACAGAAATGTAACACTGGCAGTCCACCTCAGTCCAAGTGATATGAATGTATTGGAAAAGTAGCATATAGCATCAGAAATGCAGTGGTGACTGGAAGTGAAGCAGACATTTATATATTCACAGCTCATTGACTATCTGAATGAAATTCAGGTGTGTGGACTTGTTTGTGAAAGAAGAAGAAAACAATGAAGTGATAAAAAAATAAGCTGTTTTTCCTTGCATAAGATAGCTGAGTACGGATTCAAGAGATTTTGTCTCTATCTTGCTTCAGAACAAAGTGAAATAGGTATTTTGTTTTAATTACACAACTAATAAACACAGTTCTATTACAGTCTATTGAAAAAGCATAGGAAAAAATGGTATATTTTTATCATATTTGCCTGCGATGAACACAGTGACATATGGACTGGGATGTTTTTCTCTTGTATCACAGACAGTTTAATTAGAAAAAATAAGGGGAAAATATTGGCAAACTGAAAGAAAAGTTGCAAGAGCTCAGAACAGTGCTTTGACTCCATTCTTACAAGTCACCTATTTGGAAAGCTGGCAGAGCATTTGTATCTCATGCAATTAGCCCATGCTGTTTCCCATTGAAATGGATCAGTAGGGGAATGAGTAATTCCCACTCAAATCAAGAGTAGTAGACTTCAAACTCTTCTTTTCCTTTAGACTATATATCAAGATCTGCTTTACAGATAAGACAGCCATACCTGTCTTATCTGGAGGAATACTGCCATTCATTCTAACCTTCATGCAATTCTGCAAGGCTTCTGAAACACACTAATGATTAATACAGAACTGAATAATATTCTTGAGATATCCATATTTAAGCAAAGAGAAAGGAATGGCAGAGATATTATTGTATACATCTGGACTTTAAGCTGGGTTTAAGATCTTTGTTAATGGATTTCCTGTGTGACCTTAGTAATTGCCAGTGTACCTGCTATTACCATATAATAGTGTATAATCTTCTCTCCAGCTATCTCAAATTACCCCATATTTCCCATGTAACAGATGACATAACATAAATTCACAACCCATTTTACTCTGTTTATAAATCTGTACTCCAATATGTCACTTTATTTCCTCCAAACTTCTGCTGAGCTGCCAATTAACTCTGCAGGGTTCTGTGTTTCTACTAGCGGACATGTGAAGGGCTCCAAAGGCCTGTGGGGACCAAGCCACTAGGAGAGCTAACTTACACCTATGAAGCTTCCAACAAGGCTTTCAGGCAGTGTGTTTTTTCCAAACAAAGTCTAGCTTTGTAAGCAATCTGAGAGTATATGTATACTACCAAATCAAGCACTGCACAAAAGACAGTCACACACAAGACTTCTGAAGACTGGCTGGTGTTAATGTCCTGTTATAACTAGTAGCTCAAGGCACATATTTAGGTAATGTATTACGACCTGCTTTGTAAGCACTGTTGTGTTCGATTTGAGGCAATTATTCAGATGTGCTATGTTTCAGTCACCAGGACAACAAATCCTCTGTGATGAATGTTGCCAATTTGCTGATGTCTCTTCATTTTGCATGCATCTTACATGATTAGGTAAAGGCAGGCATACTTTCCCTGCTCAACATGCAACCTATGGAGAAATGTCAGTGTACAATAGAATTTGCTTGAGCTGCTTCACTGATCCATGTCCTGTAAATGGATTTTCATCCCAGAGCACTGCTCCTGCGGCCAACAGGATCATGCTACCCTGCACCAGAGGTCGTGCCAGGATCCATTCTCCAGGCAAGGATGGGATGCAGGCAGAAGGCTTCAGGAAGTAGGCAGTGTATCTTAGAGAAATGCTGGTAGAATTGAAGTTCGGACTTAGGAACATGTGTGTTTGTGGGAGATGGGAAATAATTAGGGCTGAAAGTAGTCAGCTGGCTTGAGAAGGGTAAGTGTGCAGCAAATGTGGCAAGTGATATGGAACAAAACTTGTTAGCATAAACCTTCATAGCCTGCGTAAATATTGGAAAGATTCATTCTTATCTTCAAACTGAGATAACATGCTAAGATTTGCTTAGTGTGAACAAGACAGGGACAGAGTGACATGACTTCAATTTCCCTTAACAACTAGCCAGAGGAAAGGGGATTTTCATTCTTCCTGTGATAGAAGTATGGGATATGACAATTTCTGCATATTTTTAACCCTATGTTACAGATTGGCTTGATCTGAAAATAAAGCTTCAAAAAAAAAAA
>NW_010580916.1:361501-397993 GCF_000705375.1 Tinamus guttatus | reverse complement strand
AAAACTCTGCAAAGTTATTCGATTTTAGGCCTGAAGATTACTTTTTCCCGTAGGATTTTGTGACAGTAATGAATAAATAGGAAATCAATTTCTTTACAGCTTATTTTGAAAATACTGTATTGGAAAATCATGCACTTTACCAGTACAGTACTGGTCTGTAGTTAAAACCTGCTTCAAATGATTACTGTGAAATATGAAAAAGAAAGTAATGAAATGTGTGTATTTAAATCTTTTCTAGCTAAAAAGAAGAAGAAGCCAAAACTCTTAAACAAGTTTGATAAGACCATTAAAGCTGAACTAGATGCTGCAGAAAAATTACGTAAAAAAGTAAGTTTTGAATGTTTTGTTCGGAATTGTAGATTGTAACCAAATTAATATGTATGAACATTCACTTGGAAACAGGGAGTACTTTTTGATTTCCTTTTCTGAAATTAACTGTTTTAAAATTAAATATCCAGGGCACATTTGTACTTCCATTTTCACTTCTGTCTGGTAGTTTGTTGTTGTTTTGTTTTTTTAATCTTGACTCTACAATCATTCATGTCCATTAGTTCATCTTTAACCTTGAAAGTTTGTACCTTAACTGAAATTCCAGAGGAGAAGTGTATTTCTTTTTTTCTAAGTATTTGTATGGTGCTTAATGCAGCACTGTGTGCTATCCAACAGAATAACTCTAACTGTTCAACTCCTGGTCTTCCTGTGTGAGAGAAACTGGTATTGAGGCCATCAAAAAAGTGCTTAAATCAATTATGTGGAGCAGGGTTATATCTGTCATATCAACCATGACGTGCAGTCCCCCCAGAAAAGCTCTTGTCCATTTGAGATTGGTAGTCAGCTATTATAAAGGAACTTAGAATTATGCAAGTGTGTTAATATGGATCTGTCTGTAAGTGTTCATGTACTTCATGAGCAGTAGCTGCAAAGGTGTTTCTGCTGCGATCCTGCCTGCCTCTCAAGAGTCTTTCTGCTCCCATGAACTTCTCAGAGGATGAAACCGGCATTCGTGCTTTTCACCAAGGGCAATCCCTTTCAGTGATCTTGAATGTAATACTTTTGGCTCTGGAAAATGAAAACAAAACCCCCTCCTCATATGTCTTCTGTGATAGCTTCCAATTTTATTCCTTTTATTTATAAATTTCAGAAAAAAAAAAAAAGACCGTGTCAATGATGCCTCTTTACCAAATGTCACATTGCATAGTGAAGCAAAACTATTTGCTTGACTGTTAGAAATGAAACTCCTTAAGCTTTTTGGGTATAAACCTTGTAGAACACTGCTATGCCTCACAGACAGTCCTAGCACACAGAGAAGAACTGCAGGTCTGCCCTAGATTTAAGAGGGCTGAATGTACCACGTACAGTACGGTGTAAAAAAAAAAAAAAAAAAAAAAAAAACTCTGCAGGAATAGCAGTTTTCATATTTTCTTAATTTTCAGAAGATTTTTAACTGTGCATGTTTAGGTTTATATTGCCATCCATGCAGCCTCAGAGTTTCTATAGGTCTACGCTTGTCCTAGACTGTTTCTGATGCTTCTTTTCTGTAGAAGCTTTTTTTTGATGTGGTAGAAAATGCGCTTTGATACTCAACTGCTACTTAAACAGTTGATTGATCAGACTGAGACATAGCAGAAAATTCTGATGTTCCTATAACATCAGCTGACTGATTTCCCATCTGTGTCTCTTGGTGAACTGCAAGCAGTCATGGCTTTCTTGTAGGAAGTAGGAAAAGCTTAGTAGCAAACCAGATGCATGTGATATTTATTTGAAGATAGGAAGACACTTGTGTATAATAACTGACTCATATTTATACAGCTGTAAGTGTTGGATGTGGCTGCAGGATTGGATGCCAAGTATTGTAGAGCAGTGCTTAGCTCCTATTTAACAGAGCTGCTGGTTCTTCTCAGCTTCCATCCTTGTTTGCTAATCAGTATCAATCATGAGAAGAAGATGCAGAGAATATGTGAAGGTCTGAGGAACATAATAATTATTCTGAAAATTCAGAGAAAGGATTCATATATTTACAAATGGTTCAGTCCTTCCAAGAGTCACAGTTACTATACAGCTGGTCATATGCAGAGATGAAATTTCTAGTTATGTATAGAACTTTATTATTGTTCGATATGTTACATTCCAATTTGTGATATCTGTATAGTCTTTACTGTACATTTTGGTATAGTAAAGTGATAGTCATCTCAGTATTTTGTTTTTACAGTCAACAAAGGAAAAGTGAGTAAAAAAAACAAAACTATTAATTTTTATTGTAGGAAATGGATGTATTGTTTCATGACAAATCACAATAAATTTCTCACAAGTAAGCAGCAAAATTAAACAAATATGTGAGTGAAACCTGTTGATTTGCGATCTGGATTTTTTATATTTTTGTTTCTAATTAGAAATAACTAATATTATATTATGCCATTTTTGTGCAAATAAAATCTCTGTCTTCCAGGGAAAAGTTGAAGAGGCTTTAAGGGCCTTTGAAGCATTAGTGAATCAGTACCCACAGAGTCCACGAGCAAGATATGGAAAAGCACAGGTACTCAAAAAAGTGACAAATTTTAAAATAAAATAAATAAGATAAGCATGTGTTAACAGTGAAATTATAGAAATGGACAGACTTCATTTATAATTTTGCAGACATTTTCTAAAAAAAAAATAGTTGATCTGTGAAATTGTATACGTTTCTGTCGTCCTTACTTCCTCAGGTACTTTGTCTTGCTTTAGTGTAGCTTTAGTCTAGAGGCGTGAAGGGTAAATAGCACAAAAAGATGTATAGTCCCTACAGTTTTCATGCAAACTGGGAATGGGAAGAGAGAAACTCAGCTGATGCCCTACTGATTGACAGGCAGAACTTAGTCATTGCATGCTGGTTGCTGCAGCTGGCAAATCAACACATGTCAGTCTACTCTGTGCTAACTGCTTCTTTTTGCTTAGTGAGGAATATCAAGAGGGATACAGGAAGGGCAAGAGATTTTCAGTTTGTAAAGGGAGACTGTTAAAGGATAAAGAATGCAAATTTGTAGTCAAGGAAGCTTAATTAGTTCTTTTGCTTGTGGAGTAAGCTTTTCTGTTGTAGATATTGCCCTCCAGAAAAAGAAAGCAATGGAAAATAAACCCTACGTTCATAACAACTTATGCCGTTTTGCAGTGTCTCAGAAGATAAGGCTTGTATTTTTATAAATGGTAGGACTATCCCACTCAACTGTTTTTAATAAAAGCCTGTTTGAACTCAGTTTCATCCAGATGAACAAAGTGAAATCTTCACAGGGCAGGGGAATTGTGTTGTTACCCAATTAATGAGGTGTTTGGATAGGAGTCGCAACCACTTTGCACTTGGTGGATTATAGACACGCTAAAATCACAGCCGCAGTTATCTGCAAACTTACCACAAAAGCTCTTGATACGCAGTAGGCTGATCCTTTAATGCTGTCTGCAAGGGATAGTCTGCTGAACTCTTTACCCTCTTACACTGGCAGAAAACGTAACTTTGCATGTATGTTGAGCACAGTTTTCTGTTAAATTATGCATTTAATACTTACCTCTATTATGAATCCATGGTTATATATAAGAGAATACTCTTCCTGTCTCCTCATTAGCTCACTGACTTTACGGAGGAAGGCAAATAATTCAAGCCATGCTTCTTCCCACTTAGAATTCTTCCCAGTGACCCAACTTACTTGCTGCTTTACAATAATCTGTAATCATTATACACTACCTTAGCAATGCTTAGAGGAGCTACAGACCAAGATCTAGACTGATAATTAGCATACAGTTATTGGGAATATGTAAAAACAGTTACAAATTTATTTCCATTTTCAGTGGTCTTTGTACGCTCTCGTTAATGTGTGACACTTTTTATGGAACAGCCACGTTAGCATGACTGATGGCACTTTTATTGGATCAAGTCTGTCTTAGATGAAGCTGTTTGCAAACAATGGGAAATTTACTGACAGATGGATTAGGATTTACATTGGAAGGCACTTTTGCTTTTAAAGAAGTATTTATACCAACAAAGTGCATTCACATCACTATCAATAAAACTGCAGAGAGGGGTAAGACTAAAACTCAGGATACTTTTGCTTTTAAAGAAGTATTTATACTAACAAAGTGCATTCACATTTGCCACAAGAGTGTATGCTCCCCTTCCCTATGAAGCGCAAGCCAACACTGCATGATAATTTTGTAGATTCTACTTTCATTAAGATGTGAGGATTAATTTTCTTGTTCTGCAAATAACTTGTTTTCTCCAAAGTTCAGCAAGAGATTTTTTTTTTCTCCAAAAATCTCAGCAATTCCCGATTTGAATTCTGGAGTTAAGGAGCTATCCTTAGATGTCAAAACTATTCAACAGAAATAGCATCTTTAAGGGTGAGAAGAACGGTAGACAAGAGAGATCTTATCCTTATGGATAATATATAATTTGTAGCATCTATATTGATGAAATTAATCAGTTCTGATTTCTTTGCCTCTTTCTTATATACCTCTTACTATCCTCTACCCTGCAACTTCCTCAAAAAAGGGAAGAGCAAACTTACTAGTGAATATTAATCAGAAAAATAAATAATCTTTTAAAATTGATTTCTGAATTTATCTCTGAAAACCACATATTGACCCTGACTTGCAGTTGATCTCAGCCAATTGGGGCTGAATAAGTATACTATTGGATATTTTCCATATTCAATTTCAAAACAGCAGAACACGTCGCTGAATATAGAGAAGCCTGGGGAAAAAAAATGATTAAATTATTTTTATAAATGGATTAATTGATAAGACAATGAATTTCAATTGACCAGTGTGTATTACCACTGATGAGGTGTTTGTGATGCATCTACACTTTGCTCTGCTAATTGGCTTAGGAAGATCAAAGAAGATTAAGAAAATCATAAAAAAAAAAGATTCAAAAATTCAGCGTATGACACAGTCTTTTTTTTTTTTTTCCTCAGAAGTTGAAACATTATCAGAATGCCCTGCCACTGGCGAAATCAGTAGTAGTTGCTACTTGGTTCACTGAACCTGTAATTTCACAGCAAAGGTCTTATACTTTATTTGGTATCTGCTCTTGAACTTGATGAATGAATTAAAGTTCTTGAAGCATTATGTGCGTAAAACTAAAATCTGGTTCAGGAAAGTTTTTGTGCGAAATCATGCATGAATATCAGAAAAAAAATGTTTATGTGTTTAAATTTATATCTTGCTATGGGCATAAAGGTTGGTACACGAATAATGCATACACTTTTTTTTTTTTACATATTATAAAAGAGATTATTTAATTTTAAAAGCATAAATTCTGACCTCCACAAATATTACTAAAAATATTTGATAATATTTGTACTACTGATGCTGTGTGCTTTAGATACAAATTTTCTCATATTTATGCTTTCAGTTTGCAGAGAGCAAGATTTAGCCACCTTTTCCTAAAGCACAACCAACTAGCCTTTCCTTGTTCTTTCAAAATTGTAAAGATTAAAGATAGTTTGAAAATAATCCTATGACCAAAACATTACAAAGTTTTCCATTAGAGAAAATAAGATTAATTCAAAACAGTAGGTTATTAAGTATTCTAATAATGATTTTGTGATTCCACCTAGTCTGAAGATGACTTAGCTGAGAAAATGCGAAGTAATGAGATGTTGCAGCAAGCCATCAACACCTATGATGAGGTGGCCAGTCTACCAAATGTCCCTTCAGATCTGATGAAACTGAGCTTGAAACGAGAAGCAGACAGACAGCAATTTCTTGGTAAGATCTGAGCCTGGGTTAAAATTGCGAAAGATGTGTGAACAAGACTTTAGAAGATCGGGAATGACTTAAAAGCATCTTGAATTTTCAGTAGAATATAGATTTCTAATTTGTTAAAGACATATGAAGAATTTTTTTTTAATATAATGTTGAACTGATATTTACAATTTTCTGAATGCCAACAGAGCCTTCAGATAATTATGCAGTACCTGCTATGAGTAGCTATGGTTAAATTGGTTTAAGATGCTCCCAAAAGATCTTTTTGACAGAGAAAAGAGATTTTTTTTTTTAATGAAGAAGACTTATGGGGACATTAATGTCCTACATAAGGTCAGAATAGAATGGAATTGAACGTAGGAGTTGATGTTTCATCTTGCAAAGTTTTCCTTGTGTTGGTGTTTTGGAAAGTTTTGTTTTTGAAAAGAAGATGTATAGATAATATAGAGTATAACAATGCACACATAGTAAATGTTTTGTAAAATCTATGTGAAAGGTGTTAACATACTATTATAAAATTGTAATTTTAAAGTATACCTTTGTCAGAAGAAACCATATGTTTGTTATTACTCCTAATTTTCTGTCAATGTTATTTGTTTAATTAACTGAATCTATTCCATTCCCTTCCAGACTGAGTTACCAGTAGGAACAACTTTGGTAGATATTAGACATAAGCCTAAGATAGCCATGTGAATTGCAAAGCATCCTGTAACTACTCAGCTGATATTCATGATCCTATTTAAAAAAAGAAAAGAAAAGAAAAGAAAAAAAGAAAAAAAGTAAAATAGCTAAATGATCAGCCAATAGATTTATTTAAATAATAATAATAATAAGGCAGACAGTCACTTAACTGCAGATCTGTATTCATTAATTTAGGAAACACTCTTTTGAAGCACTGGTATAGTGGCCCTTTACACAACTTTTGCGTTTATCTGTCCTTTGCTTTTTTGAAATTTGCCTGTTAAACTGATAGGTGAATTTCATGATTTTCTGAAGCTGATATATATATCAGCTCCTATATTTAACTTATACCACTGCCTTAAGCAACAGTAGAAGCCTCAAAGGAAGGCGAAAAACAAAGTAGTAAAAAGGAATAGAAACATCTGAAGATTTAGATCTCAAACCTGAGATGTACAAGAATTGTGGTTACTATATTGAAACACAGCCAAGTTAGGTGAAGAAAAGAGTTCTAATAGCATGAGCTGGATTTTAAGATCAGCTTGTTTTGACCTTACTATGCTTCAGCAAGACCTTTTCTAAGACGCCAGTGTGCACAATTTTAAGTATATAAAACATATTTATTTTCACTGGAACTGTTTCTTGATTGTAACATGTGCTTAATAATTTAATTAATTGAGAAGTAAGTTCATTTTAAAGCATTACTGTTTTTGCTAAGCAATTTTACATCTACAAATGAAAGAGTTACCAAAGTTTAAAAAATATTTGTTACTGCTACACTGTGAACAATTTTCCACTAGAGGCTCCCATAACACTGCTTGATATGTATTCTTAGTGATTTCCTGAGTTATTCCTCATAACACTACACCCCATGTGACATTTTAGCAGTTGAATATTCTCATATTTGCATAAATCTATTCTCAGGTTCTGCATGCACAGTGATCATTAGTGAAAGTGAAATATCTGGGTGCAATTTGTATTTTCTTAGACTGTGTACTAGATAAGCGTGTTATGTGAGTTATTATTGTTACTCATATCCATATCTTTATCTAGGTCGCATGAGAGGTTCTCTGATTACTCTGCAGAAATTAGTTCAACTGTTCCCCAGTGACACTTCCTTGAAGAATGACCTTGGAGTTGGTTACCTCTTGATGGGAGATAATAGCAATGCCAAGAAAGTATATGAAGAGGTGAGCTCCCATTTCAACTGAGAAAAAAATGCTTTACTTGAATATGTTCATTCAGAGTGTGGCCTATTTTAACTTTTCAGTAGTTTAGCAAGTTGCGTGTCTGTATCTTTTGCCTCATCTTTCTGTTTCCAGAATTGTAATATTTTGGCTTGACCATAGTCACTAATTTTCTGCTCTTAGAAGGCAGTAGGTTTTAATTTCTCTGCTGTCTACTATAATTAAAAAAAAAAAAAAAGTCACTGGAAATGATGAGAGACAAACAATAGTAACTGCACTTTACATTAACTACTACCCATGTATGGACAATTATCTATATTGTTTCTCTTTTTTTTTTTTTCTTTTGTTTGACCTGATTTCAACTCTGTGGAATTTTCCTTTTAGAAATGGCAATTCAGAGGATTGAGATTATTCCAGTTTTGACAAGTTTGAATACTATTAGTGTCATTTGCTGTTGCAGATAAAACAGTGCTTTTGACTTCATACCATCTGATAAGCTGTTATAATATATTTTTTATTCCCAAAATCTTTAATGTGAACAGTTCTTTTGGTTGCAGAAAGGGTGTCTGAACGCTGACCTTCAGTTCAAGAGAGTTTTGTATTTAGAGTGCCGTGCAGTGTATTTAGAGTGCAGTGTAGTTTGTTCTGATTCAAAATATAGTCTCTGTTCTTGTGTGCATTTATCAGACTCTCTGCTGGACCATGTCCATTTGAAAGGATTTCAATTTTTCCTAATATTAAAGTTCTTTCTTTTGAAGATTTTACTAGAGAAGCATAGTGTTAAAAGTAGTCCTAACTGAACTATAGCTATTTTTACTTTCAAAGATCTACATGCCATGATAAAATATTGTGGAAGAGATCTTCATTTGGAGAATAAGTGTACTTATAACATTTTTTTCTACCTGCCATTCTGTCTGAATGGCTTAACGCAATGTTGTACAGTCAGCCCTGGTTGAACTATCTCAGGTACAAGAAGCAAAATAGCCACATTAGCATAGTACTCTGCCCTGGCTAATTAGCCATAGATAGCCCCAGAGGTTAATTTCTGTATTCATGATTAATATTTAATAGGCTATGAACAGTTTAGTAAAACTTATTTCTAAACATAATTAATATTGTATGCAGCAACAGCAACAGAGTAATACAATTGTCATTAAATACTTCCAGTGTAATTTCTACTGATTGTATCTCTTCACTTCTCTTTAGGGGCTCTGAATGTAGATCATGCCTTAATGCAAGTTGGCACAGTTTAAATGAACTGTGATATGGGAAATTCTATTCTGTCTTAATTAATCAGATAACTTTGTCCTATAGTTAAAGGAACTGTAACAAAATTATATGGCTAATAAATATTTCTGTCAGTCATTTCATTTGACCCTGCAGGTACAGCTTCTTTGAACAGAATTATTATATATAGAATTTCAATAACGTTCAAATGACTTAGCCAAAAAGCATGTAAAAGTATGAAGAAGGTGGTGCCATATTTTCTTCTATTAGTGACCAAGTACATTGTTGCTATAAATTGCCACGTTCACTCTTTGCTCATGATGTGGCATTTTATAGACTTAGGATAGATTCTCAACTTTATTGTTCTTTCAGTAGGAATTTCTACCTGCAAAAAGAGGTTCAATGCTGCTACTTTTAACTTGTAGCATTTTACACTCACATTGCAGTGATTTGTGTAATTTGTGTGTAAGGTTTGAAAAAGAAGAGAAATTGGCCCAGAGGACTTGTTATGGTTTTGCTCCTAACTGCTTTGAGGAATCAGGTTAGACAATGACTGGAAAAGGCAGAGATAAAATGCTATAATGTATATTGACATTTTATGCAAGGTATAGGTTTTGTATTGTCAGAAATGTATTTGGAAAAAAAAATACTCCTTGTCTTGTATTTGCTGATTGTGATAGACTCTCAGCTGGTATCAGCCTCTGTAATTCCAGTGAATTCCAGGCACCTGTGTTGATCTTCACATGCTAAGAATCCCTGCTGATCATCTGTCTACCCTTATCTTAAAGAGAGAGGACATGTATCCAGCAGATTAGCTTGGCTGTGTAATTTATACTGCATGGTGCTACAAATGATATTAAATCATAGAAATTTCAGATTTTTAGTAGATCAGGTCATTCTCTATTTTTTCCCTTAATTGAAGCAGATGTAAATTATCCCAGTAGTGTTGGGGGTACCTGTGTCAGAACTCAGGCCAACTAGTGTCACCTTTACCATGCAGTGATCCTCTTCTACAGCTGCCCACAAACTGTGACCTAGCACAGGCTCCCTGCAGTATCCATCTGTGCCTAAGTAAGATTTGATTTCCCTTTTGCATATGGATTTTCCTTTCTTGCGGAATTAATTAAGTCAGGATTTAGACACTACTCCTAAATCCTGTTAAGAGTATACATTTTTAGCTTAGTTTGGTACCCTATGTCTTGGCCTATCAAAAAGGTGCACTACTGGACATACAATTATAATTTGTCCCTCCTCTTCTAGTGTGAGAACCATGAGATCTGCCCATCGTGCTCCTAGGATTTGCACTGCCCTGTCTTGTGATGCTGCAAGGTTTCTTTACAGCATGTTTCTAAACTGCAGCCACAGTGCTTCTCAGCAAGGGGTATTCTCTGTTGCCAAAACTGGTTTGTCACTAGTATAAACCTATTTAATGTTAACTTCTTCAGAGAGACACTTCTTTCTTTCAAACTATTCAAGTCTACGATGTGTAACTGAAGTGTTAATAAGAGCTTCACTTCCTAAGTGGAGCATACTGTAACACAAGAGAGAAGGCGGAAAAAGAGGGACAAGAAGAAAGTAATGCAACTGCTAAATTCCAAACAAGTTAATTTTATTTTTGAAACTTTGAAGTTTAGCTTGTAATAGCTTGTTCTGAAGAGGAACAAAAGCAAATGGGAAAAAGTACAGCCAAGCCAAGCATTTATCTGAAAATTAGTGATAGGAGAAAATTTCATTGAATCACTGCATAATAAGTATGTATGCAGGTTGTTAATTTGCCATGAACAGTCGCATTTTGAAAGTAGATCATGCATTAATATGTAATTCATTTGCTTTCCTACAGGTTCTAAGTCTCGCTCCAAATGATGGCTTTGCCAAAGTACATTATGGCTTTCTCCTGAAGGCAGAAAACAAGATAGCAGAAAGCATTCCCCTTCTCTAAAGGTATGTTCTGAATTCAAGCATATCTTTTACTAATAGTAAACTCGTATCACAATGTATAAAATTATGGTAGGAAGTATCAAGCTAGAAACATGCTAATACCAAATCACAGCTTAAATTTCATACTGGAAATATACTGGAATTATATTTTTACACCACCACCAATGAACTAGAACAAGCTTGTACATTGAGGTTCTTCAATTTCTAAACACTTTTATTGGTGGTTAATGGAATAACTGTAGGTAGACATCTCTGAGTTTCTTATTGCTTTGAGATTGACAATATGCTGTAAACTTACAGTTCTTGAAGGATTCAAATAGGGAACAAGTATGTTCTGAGTGTTTGGGAAGAGAAACTGTAAAATGAAGCCCTAATTTACGGTATCCAGCTCTCTCAAAATGCCTGGGTATACAGTGGAATATGGAGTGGTGTGTTTATGACACGTCGATCTCTGCACAGATACCTGTCTTGCAGTAAGAGGACGTGGGATCTGAAAAAAGACACCATTTCTCAAGGGCTTTTTGAACGAGGGCTTATATTCATTCAAACTTAAGTTCCAGATTACCATGGTAGTTATATCTCATAGCCAGTTTTATAGCTTATCTCTTGCATAGAATTGCCAGCATATTTACAGCAATCAGCTGTAAGAGGACGTGGGATCTGAAAAAAGATACCATTTCTCCAGGGCTTTTTGAACAAGGGCTTCTATTCATTCAAACTAAGTTCCAGATTACGATGGTGGTTATATCTCATAGCCAGTTTTTTAGCTTATCTCTTGCTTAGAATTGCCAGCGTATTTACAGCAATCAGCCTTTAAAAGATATACTGGATTTCCTCTTATCCTTTCTTTAGGAAGGACTAGAGTCTGGTGATCCTGGCACAGATGATGGACGCTTTTATTTTCATCTAGGTGATGCCTTGCAGAGAATAGGAGACAAAGAGGTACATGTTTAACTCATCCTTTAAAGTTTAGACTTGCAAGAGACTGCATAATCTAGCAAAACATTTAAGCATGGCCTTAAAAGTTGAAAATGTTGAAAATATATGTTCAAATTTCCCATTTCTACCACTTTCTATAAAGATCTTTCCCACCAGAGAAAAATACAATGATACAATATTACTTTATATGAAAGTTCTGTTATAGCTCTGATATAACGTTGTTTTACAAACCTCACTTCTTTCCCAAAGTGCCTTAGCAGCACAATTATGTATGTCATAGAAGACCATGAGAAACCTGCATGTGGGACCTGGGTTACTGGACTTGTTCATACATTAAATTAACAAACAGATCAGAAAAGTAGAAATTTGTGCATCAGATTTGTTGTATACCCAACAAACACAAACATACTGGAAGCCATAAGAGTTTATAATCTGTTAATTTAGTAAAACCAAACTTAAATGTGTAAATTAGCCTAATTGTAATGAAGAGAGGGAGAGAGCTAATGATATTTACTGAAAACTGTTATTGGTAATGAACTTTACTATGTTATCAATTTAAAAAAGATTCCCAGGTGGCAAATATGGAGAGAAGAAAAAATAAGAAAATGTAGTGGAGAGAGATATGAAAATCATTACTTTTTAATTAGTTATATAGTAGTACACATGAATTATTGATAGTTAAAATTCTGTAAGGAATGCTGACCTCAGGAGTGTCAGTAGATGATCCTCCAATATAAAAAATAGACCAGTGAACTAAAATAAAGCATATGTTTAGGATCTTTAGACTAGGTCATCAGATCTTAATTTACTTTATAAAAAAAATACATGACTCTTGTTACAATACATTATATACACAGTAGGGCTAGAGTTTTGGAATGTAATAAAATATCTTTTTTTTTTTTTTAAGTCAGGTTATTATCTCTGAAAGTATTCTTCCAAAGGTGTTTCTTGTTGTTTCTTTGTTTGTTTTGCAATTATTTACAAGTAGCTTAATTTTACAATTACATACATATATGCACACATACAGACGCGCATGCAAACACACAAACATTCTGTCTAAGTTTGGCTGTCTGTTTCAGAGCAGAAAATGAAAATCTCTTTATGCTTCCTCAGGTTGAATGACTAAGCCTAGAGCATCCCATTACAATGTGTGACTAAAGTTCCTGCACAGACATAATTAACGTACACCATCCCAAATCCCCAGGATAATTATGTATTAATGTTTATGGAGTTAATGGTCAAATCTTCTGTAGAAAAAAGCTTTAATCAATGACAAGTGAACTTGTTTGGGCAGAAGAGACTCTTAAATTTATCTGTGGAAAGTCCACTCTCAGCTACATTTATCTTACTGACCTTGCTTGACTTGCTGAACTTCAAGATTTAATCAAGGAGACAGATCAATATTTAAGGAACATGTTGAAACTGCTATCACCAAAGGTTCATTGAAGGTAGATATTCATCTATTAGAGGTAAATGAGGAATTAAAAATGTGATTGACAAAATGGAAATACTGTTAAATAATTCAATAGAATGTCAAAATGCCAAAAAAAGAAGAAAAAAAAGTGAAAGGCATTATAGAATTAGCAAAGTCTTGTTCACATGGAGTATGTAAACTCTCAGACAAATTATTTCTTGAAAAGAATGTGTATGGTTGTAGCTGTCTTGGATAGTACAGTGGTCATTATTTATTCTTTCAATTTCTAAGATCTCCTTGCAAAAGGAATGGTTTCAAATAGAAATTCAGGACTGGAAATATTTGAGGTAATAATGCAACAATTTAGATCCACAAAGCCCATACTGTGTTTTCATCATCTCAGCATTTCTTTTGGTACCAGAAGACAGTCATCTTTAATCTATACGTAGAGAACTGAATCATAAAGAAAATAAGTCTGACCAAGATTATACAGGATTGGATCTTCTGAACCCTGGGATAGAGGATCTCAGGATCAGTTTTTGATGTGAATGATTCTGCGGGAATTACCCTATTTCGTTGATGCTGGATTGCCTTGGCTGACTTTATCTAATATATTTCATGGGTTTTTTTGTTTGTTTGTTTTGTTTTGTTTTGTTTTCTTAAAGAGCTTATTAATACACACTGTATTAGGAGAATATCACTGCATGCAAAGGGCCTGTTCATTTCCCAAATGAGTATAAGCTATTATTTTTTACTGAAGTTTGAATGATATGGGTTGGTAACAACTGCAATCTTTTAGGCATACAAATGGTATGAACTTGGATACCAAAGAGGTCACTTCGCATCTGTGTGGCAGCGCTCCCTTTACAATGTCAAGGGACTTAAAGCTCAACCTTGGTGGACAGCAAAGGAAACTGGTTATACAGAGCTGGTGAAGGTGAGGAGTTTGTTCCATTTTACTTTTATATTTATTTTTTAATGACAACTATAATATCTTAACCAGAGAAAATGCTGAGAAATCTCTTTAATGCATGATTCATGATAAGAGAGTACAAGGCACTAAATCTAGACTGGCATTACTCAACATTTAAGTAAGATACTTAAATAAGATGAGCTCAAGGTGTTTTAAAAATTGAGGATGGGGAAATGTAAATACAAAATTTACATGTTGGACCACTGTAGTGTTTCAAGTATAAAAGGACAAAAATCCCTGGTGGTGGCCGGGACCCCCACTGTTAGTCAAGAAAGGATGTGAAAGGATGTGTCCTTCATTCCTTGTGTAAAACTCAGTGACTTCTTTGGGTGCTTTTCATTGAATAAAAGAAATAGGTTTAGACTCCAAGTGACAAAAAGAGCAAAAGAAGACAAGGTTATATTCCTTCAAAATTTTTGTTTATTTTTTTAATGTAATGCAAGACATATAATTGGTTATTACTTACTGTAATAATTTATGTTCCAAAATTGTGCAAAATTTTATTAAAAAAAGGCAGAAATTTCAAGGCAGATCTTTATTAATTCCTTAATAAAAAGTGAGATAAGTGCCTTTTTGTGTACATTTTGGTTATTGATATGTGGCTCCATACAAATAATTAAAAACACGAACACTTACTGACAAAAAACATGGGCCATATTGAGTTTGTCCATTTGTTTACATATCTATTATTTTGGATATATTAAGCTTACAGTTTTCAGAATAACCTTAACAATTAAAGATATAAATCCAAAATATAATATAAATGGATCAGAACAATAATATTTGTATTGCCATGTTTCCCCTATGACTCAAAACAGTATTTGAATCTTTGAAAGAAAGAAAGCTCATTTCTAATAAAGTAATAGGCTGCAAGCAAAATTTGAGGTAGCATTCTCTAGAGTGACAACAAAGCCACTGAAGACATCTGTTTTATTAATTTCCATAATATTCTGGCTTCTGTACATATTTTAGTTGGAAAAAAAAAAAAAAAAACTTATTTTCTCATTGCACAGAGCAAAACCCAATCATCAGTTGTTCTTTTTTTGTGGTTGTTTTTTTTGCTTTATCCCATTATATACATCTAACATCTGTACAGAATGTAGGGGAAATGCTACCAAATCAGAACTATGGAATATATGAATTTGTCATTGAAATGGCTATGCGAAGAATGAAACAACAGAGTCTCTGACTCTCTCTGTTTCGCTACTTATTGTTAAATGTGAGCAAATTATTTTCAGTATCTTCTTAGTTTAACAATGTTTACTGAGAATTTATGCTAAACTAAAACAATGCCAACTCCAGATTCCCTAACATACTGACAGCTACTTTTGTTCATTGTATTATCCAGGACATCTGTGGTGAGCCATGTTCCACACAGTGACATGCTATAGCACAAAACTAACTTGATTTTTTTGTTAAAGGGTCATGTATTTTCTTGGTTTTGGATATAGAGATGTGAATTTGAGCAGTGACTTGTTTTCTCTAGATGGAAACCCAAGAAAAACTTTTTTTTTTTTTTTTTTTTCAGTACTACCAGTCTCATAAAGTTCTTCTAGGGGAGATTCTCCTTACCTAACTGTAGTCATATTATTTGTACTAAGTGTCTAGGTTATACGTCAGTTTAAAAAAAAGAAATTATTTCCAGAGAGTGATTCATCCCTAATATGTTAGGATAGATAACTGTCTTAGGATGGCATACGATGAAAAAGGGCTCTTTTTTTTTTTTTCCTCTCTAGCTGCTGCTTAAGTTTTGGAGTTTCCTTGAAATAATGGGAAAGAGCCCCTGATTTCTGAGGGAGCAGAAAATATAAACCTTCAACTGTGTGTTAAGTGACTCATGTCAAGCATGCTGTAGGCTTTGGATCTGGAGATTCAAGAAACTCTTGTTTGAGCTCAGTTCCCCTTATCTTTGAATACCTATGGTCTTCTGTTGGTGCAATTAATTTTCCTCTGGCAATCTTACTGATGCATTGCATCATGTCTGTCGTCTCTTGTAGAACTTCAGTACAATATTATCTTTACCATTCTAGTGCTCAGTAAAAGAAAAGAAAAAAGAAAGTACATTATTAGATCCTAAAAAAGTTTTACAGCTCTGAAATGAATATATAGTGACCTAGCTAACAGTGTCCTTTCCACATACTGCATCTTCGACTTTTGGAAAAGATCCAGGTGATGCTTTGCCAACAATGTTCTACAGTGAATAGCTGCTTGATTAAAGTAGGTCTTGCATTGTCAGTTTTCTCTGATGACTTAGATTTTATTAATTAAAAGTTTCAAAAGGGCTCTTAACATCACAGAAAGAACATCACAGAAAGAAAATGAAAGTACTGGCAAGCACACATATCCATACGGTTTGCTGCAGAGTGACAGCTAGGGCTCAGTGGTTTAGCCAAAAAAATGCTAAACATTAAAATTTAATGGAGAAATTAAATTGAAATGTGTGTCTAACTGAAATGTCTTAAAGCGTGCCTGGATGTTTTAGGGGGAGCCTTGTGTTGAAAAGAGCAAGTATTGAGCATGCACTGTTGTCATCTTGCAGATATAGAAAATCTGTGAGTGACCAAATGAGTGAGGGGTCCATTTTGGAGGTGGCTGTTCTCCAGCTGAGGCACTCTAACAGTGCACAAAGGCTTTCCTATTCTCTTTCAGTGGCAAAGTGAAATGGGTTCAAGCCGTCACCATTGTTTTATTTGATAGTCCCATGGATTAAAATGCACGTGTGGCCAGCCAGCACGCCTCGCATGAGCTGTAGTGCCTATTAATATATGGCTGCACCAGTTAGCACCTTTCCCTGGAAAAGGTTTGACATCACAGACTAGGCATTTTTAATACAATACAATTGCACATAACACTAAATCAATATTTTAAAAAAATCCATATTTAAATAGAGTAATATTTTTTCCAATCAAATCTAGAGTATTGCCAGATAGATATAAAGCAACTGTAAACTTCCCTTGTCATTAGAAATTGTATTAAAAAGCTATATGGCAGCTTATGGGAATCAGCTGTTGGGAAATAATTACATATGTTCTAAATGCCCTTCATTTGCCACCAAAATCTTCACTTGAAAATTACCTTTTGAATATTGTAACAAATAGAATATGAATTTGCTGTTCTTAACCCGAGACTTGAATCTTCACATGTTATGGAGAATGATCGTATTTAACCTTTTTTTCTGTAGTGTTTGACTCAAGAGCCTTAAGCCCATCAAGAGCGTTAAGCCTGTTATATCTTAATGGTATTATGCTTTCTTAGCGTCCAATATGCGCATTATGAGTCTGTGAAATCAGGGAGATCAAGGCCGCAGTGCGTTTGAACTCCTGTAACTCTTCCCTTCCCTTGTACTTAGGAAGTCATGTTTGCTGCATACGCCTTGTAGTAAAGCATTCCTGTTTGCCTCAAAGACAGGGACTGGATTCCCAAGAGTACGGAAGCACTATTGATTTCACTGGCAATTATATCCAAAACCATTGAGGAGTTAGGTCAATATCAATGATATTCAGATCACTTTGACTCCAACATGGAAAGGAGAGAGCCTTTCCTTGAAAGGAAAGGAGAAACATGCAACTTCACAGGTTGGCTTTCAGCCCCTGTCACTTCCAAAGCACTAAATGTGACTAAAGGTGGCAAAGAAGCTGCTACCTTTAACAGAGCACTCAATCTGCAAGGGGAAACACAAAGCTTGCCTTTTTCAGGCAAGTGAGAGGGAGGAGGCTGGGGAAATAAAGATGAGGTGGTACTTAAATCTTTCACAGTTTTGCAGATTTTTTTTTTATCTTTATCACTTTAAATTGAGATCTGTATAAGCGTAAGTCATTTATTTCTTTCCCTTTCTCAGCCAGTATGAAATCAGGTATTTGAGCTGCTATTTTCATTTGCAGATACGGTAGCACTAAACCATACAGTATCAGTGCAGGTGAAATATTAATCTATGATTAGGTGGGAATTTTACGTCTGCTTTTTTTTTTTCCCCACTGCAATTTAGAAAAGTCATTTTTCCATGAATATTGTTGAAAACTTCTCTACTTAATGATCATTGTTAAAGTAGTGTGATGGAAACCCAGCACAAGGAGAGAATTGAATGAATGTATCAGCAATAATGATAATTAAAGTGTTCCTCTCCTTATACAGATTGATGAGAGCGAATGCTATCCGCTAGGAAGGAACACAAAAAAGCCCTGTAGTATGGAAATTTAATCCTAGCAAACCGCAGCCTGCTTAAAAGTGTTTGAGAGGGAGTTAGTTGTTTTATTATAGAAAATATGTTCCATTAGTAACTTTGCTTTCTAAGCGTTTAATGGTATATCAAGGTAAAACTTGTTTTATAGGATCTACTTGCTGTTGTCCTTTAATGGAAAAAAGAAACAAGTGGAGAATGCAACTGTGAATTGAAAGGGGGAAGGCTAATAACCATATGGATTTTTAAGCCTAAAAGGAGCAATTATATCTTCCAATCTGACAGTATAACATAGGCTTTTGTGTTCCATTCTGCTTAACACATAATGCACAGAGGCAGTGTGGACACACACCTTAGCCTACTTTCTGTATGAAATGGATTGAAACTGCCTTACCAAAGTGCTTTTTTTGCGAGCACAAAGGAAAATGCAAACTATTCACCCAAAATAAAGCAAGCAGCTGGGAAAGGGAAGTCACTTCCTTATTATTGAGTCACATATTACTCTGTGGGTTGTTTCATTTATGTTACCATAACATTAAAATGGGTTATTGTTGCTAGAATACAGGTTTTCTATCATTCCAAATTCCTTACAAATAAAATGTCCTGAGACAGCAGAGAAGTTTTTGCATCTACAGTCTTGTGGTTTTGGTATGCTTGAAGTGCAAAGGGACTTGCACGTTTTTAATGGGTATATCCCTAAATCTTCACTTGGAGCTTCAAGTAATATTTGATGTTTCTCAATAGGATCAGAATGTGTAGGTGAATCTTTACAAACCTTTTTGTAGGTTAAATCATAATTGCATGTTTGTATTTATCCTCTTTCAACTGTGACATTCTGTCGACACTTTGAGTTTCAGGTTATGCTAGTGTATTTCTTGTCCCGGGAGTGCTTCCAGGTAATACTGTGCTATGTTTGAGAAGATCAATACTCTTGTTAGCTTGCAATATAAAATGTCCTGTTAAACAGCCCTTAGGCTAATTAAAAAGCAAATGAAAGTGAGGTGTAGTCTGCAAAGAGGTTGGGGATTATTGAAATTTTCTGCTATAAATGTAATTGAATCTGAAGAATGATGTGAAGGTTGTTTTTACAGCCCTCAAATGTCAGAAGGAAATTGAATATTAGGAAACTTGATAATGATGATTAACTCTTTGTTAGTTAAAAATGGCAGGGAAAAGTAAAAAGGCACTAAATCCAAACACAGTAAGTTCTCAGTGCAGTAATATGGCTCTCACTACAGTCCTTAGAAAAAAACTGGAAGCTCATTCGGGATGAGGGGCTTGCTGTGATGGATAAAAAAAGAAGCCTCTTCTTACCTGAAGATGAGAATCTACGAGAAAAGGGAGATTGGAGTCAGTTTACCTTATGGCAGCAAGGTAAGACGATTGATAATTCTTCTTCTACTTCACTCTCTGAGGTTAATATCTTATAATAAGGAATAATAATGTTATTTTTTCCAGAATCATTTTTTTCTAATCACTGAATCTGTTATTTAAGTCTGTGAAAGAAGGGAGCTAACAAAACAGTGTCTGGGACTGCAGCAACAGTGAGCAGGAATCCTTTATTCTAAACCTCCTGGCCCCAAACACTTCTAAGAACCCCTTGAGACAATATTCACCTCTTGGCAAGGTTGCCCAAATTGTACATGGTAATGCATAGCACAGGTCAGCCCGAGGGAAGGCAGGAGAGTGAGAGAGGATGGATCCTTAATATTGGGTTGCCAGCTAGGTGAGACTCTGCCATTCAGAAACTGTATGAAGAAAAGAATATGAGCTTTAATAAGCCTGCTGCTCGGTCCCTGAGCTGTAAGCGGGGATCCCATTTATTGGAATGTCCAGAACTCCTTATAGGACTTTGCATGTTAGAGTACTGAAAGATGAAATATTATAAGCATGTTATATCAAAATATAACTGTGATGTTGGTGGCATTTTTTAACTTTTTTCTTGTACGTCTTGATAAATGATCATTCTTGAGAACTGAAATTGAAGTTTATATGAAGTCTGCTCTTTCCACAAATAATTTAAAATCAAAGATATTGCAGGATGTAACAATAATATGCTAAGCATCAAGACTTCTGTTTTGTAAAGTGGGAATAATAATATTTCCTGTTTTTTTCATATCAGCTCCTTGACAGCTTTTTTTCTCTTCTACAATGTAGAAAACATAGGAATGTTTGTTTATTGCACTTACCAATACTCCAGTAATTATTTTCACTAGGAAGAAAAAATGAGAATTCTTGTAAAGGTGCTCCAAAAACATGTGCTTTACTGGAAAGATTCCCAGAAGCTACTGGTTGCAGAAGAGGGCAGGTATTTAGTAAACTTTTTTTTTTTTTAAACTTTCCTGCAAATTTTGCAGATAATGTTGAAAAATGTGTTCAGAAGGATGGATTTCCTTGTTATCTTTAAGGATGCCTCAGCCACACAATGAAGTTAATAAATAAAATATGCCCACTTTTAGCCCTCAGCAAATATGTGGCAAAACATGCTAGATGAAATCTTTCTATGGAATTTTTAATAGAACTATTTTATTTTGCATTTGCTGTGAGTCCAGAGCATGAAAATGGTTAGTTCTCACGGGTCAACTGTCAAGAAATAACTTACTAAATCACATCCAGAAGCAACCTGGGCTGAGTCGGTTATGACTCCCTCTGCTTTGATCAGGTGGTCAGTCTAGATCCTTCCTAAGCTTTTCCTGCTAGTATGCAGGAAAAAGCCCTTCTTAACATTCAGTCCCTCACCAGATTCAACTGCAGATGAGTTTTAGCTTTCCTGACCCCATCTTTACATGCTCAGAAAGTGTCTCCTGTGTCATCCATCCCTGCTTCCATCTATGCCTGAATTTAGTCCAGAGATCCGTGTTCATTCATGCAGATCATCCTTGCTAGGGTGGACCATTCTTGAGTTTCGAAGAGCTGATCCTTAAAAAACAGCTCTGCGTCCTTTCTTCAGCACTGATTTCACTGATTTCAATCCACACTTCAGCAGATTTTTCCAGGCAGATCCCTAAGTAGACCAAGTCTATTCTTTTGAAGTTCAGGGTTGCGAAGGAGCACAAGTTTTTTGTTGTTGTTGTTTTTTGTTTGTTTGTTTTGTGTTTTTCTTCTGATTCCTCCTCTCAGAAGGAATTCAGATCTGAACTCAGAATGCTGAATTTAACCGTATCATGATTGCTACAGTCAAGGCTGCCTGCAGCCTTTGTATCCCCATTGCCCTTTGAGAGAGCCTGCCTGCTGGTCCTTTTGGTTAGTCCCCATTTGGACTTGGGCTGCATTTAGTCATGGTCCATCCCTTTAAATGACAAGCGCATCTACGCATGATTCCACATGAACAAAGATATTTTTCTGCTTGTAGTTAGGAGCTAATTGTTTGCAGGTTGCAATTAATCGTGATGGTTTTAAACCAAATTGAAACGTGTCCTTGCACAGCGCTCTCTCTCACACACATCACAC
The DNA here is from genome assembly GCF_000705375.1 of Tinamus guttatus. The sequence goes on along the minus strand of NW_010580916.1, from coordinate 376,277 downwards.
GCGCGCACACACACACGCACACACCCCCACAAACACCACACCATTTGCAGTGTTGAATGCCTTTGGGAGAAGAGTTGTTGCTGAGACTCTAGCACCAAGTGGTGCTGCACTCTTGGTCTCATCCTCGATGAGAGGTTTGGTTCTGGACAGAAAACTGGTAGAAGTAACGTCACTGAAGGCTGCTGTTCCCTTTTGCAGATCAAGTATTCTGTCATGCATCCAGGGACTCACGTCTGGCCTCACACAGGGCCCACCAACTGTAGACTAAGGATGCATTTGGGCTTGGTGATACCTAAAGAAGGCTGCAGAATTCGATGTGCCCAAGACAACAGGTGAGGTGTTTTATTTTGTTTCTTTCTCAGCAGCACCCTCTTTCCGAAACCTGAAAAGAGGTTGGAATGCATATACCGATCAGGAGATATAATATGTGTAATATTGCACCCTAAATCTGGGACCAAATGCATAAATGTTAGTTACCAAGCAGCATTTATCCAGTAGTTATCAAGTAACATTTGGAGACAAAACTGCTTTTCTCACCTATGGTTTGGAAGGAATACAGTTTTTTGTCTAGTTTCTATGTTTACTTTTACAATGTCCGTCTAATATACTCACCAACATCCTTTATCTGTTTTTTTTTTTATTTTTTGGCCTAGAATTCTGTCCAGCAGAAGTTGAGATTAAGCTATACCTATGTTTTCATCACTAGGACAGCAGAATATTATCACCTTTTCCACAGAGGTCTTATTCCTAGAGAGTATTATTTTTTAAATATATTCTAGTTGAGTCTGATTTACAGCTATGATGGTTTTGGCCCAATGAGTTACACTGGTAGCAAGTTTCCCTAAAGTGCATTTTGAGTAAGAATTTTTACCCCTTAGGGAAGAATTATGCAGACTTGAAACCCATTTTGCCTTTGTTTGCTCAGTGCAAAAAGCAAAACAAAATGCAAAGACCTGGCCATGTAAGTCAGGGAGTATGCTCTCCCGGGAAATATGAGGAAATCCCAAACTTGAGAATGTGATAGGTGTTTATGTGATATTATTATCCAGAAAAAAATACAGTATTATCTATATTACTGTTTGCTTACTGACTTAATTTTCTGAAACGTATGTGGAGTTCTCATGCTTTACATATATATATGTATGTATGTATATTTATGTATATGTATATGTATGTATATTTACACATATATATTTACACATGTATAGGTACATTTTTGAAAGATCCTGTGTCTTGCCTGAATACACCTGAGTGCTACAAAATTTAGATTTGGATTCTTTTCATTATATTATTGTACAGATATGTTTGATATTGAGAAACGAAATAGCAGTCATGACTTCAATAGATGGAGAGGATTTCTTCATGACATTCGAAAGCCACTGGAACTGGAAATTTTTAGAATTTTTGAGAAGTATGCAATTATTAATAACCAAGAGGATGTCACTACAGAGGAGTTAGGACTCCTCCCAACATACAGCTTATTTAATGATCTGTCTTACAACTATTACCGAGTAATGTCTTACTTGGTCTGTGTTATAGTCTAAGCCGTGACGAACAGGTTCGCTTCCAGCATTCCAACTCAGTATCGCAAATAAGTTAATGGTAGACATTTGAATGGAAGGAGGAGTAGCTAAAGGGCTTAGAGGACAAACAGCAAGATGCAGAGTCTTTCCCATTTGGGTCATTATTGTGAATTCTGGTCAGCGGTGACTGCAAAGCGTTACCATCCGATGGCTGCGCGATGACCAAGCGGTGGCTTTGCTCCCCTTTCAAGGGAGCAGGTGCTCGCAACTCACCATCCATTATTCTGGCTGACACTCTTATTTGTCTTAGTCTGAACAGAGGGGATGTTGGTATGGAAAATGAACTATCCCTCCTTTGGTTCCAACACTCCCTCAGCAGCAGGGATGCAGCCGGGCAGAGTGGAGAAATGCCTGTTGCTGCTGGTGGGCAGGCAGAGCACTTCAGACCCTGGGCTGTTGGGTCTGGCTCGTCCTGATGCATCAAACCCACGCGTTAAAATGTTAATCTGAGAGCTGACTTTGGCGTGTGCTGGTGTGTGTTCATTTCAGTTGACTTTGGCAAGAACTATGCACAAAGAATCAAAGATGGGATTTTCCTTGAGAACATTCAAAGAATGTCTACAAATGAAAATTATTTAATTTTTTATATCCCCTCCCCCATGCAAGTGGAGGCGTGTGAGTTCCTGTGGGAAGAAATGATCATATGAAGAAATATCTGGAGCCTTTTCAGTTCCTCTCCTCATGACTCAGAGCAGTAATATGTTAGTGGTTTTAATTATGAGCGCTGGCTCAAATTTAAAGGAGAGTGTATTGGCGATCAGAGCTTTGACTCCATCCTTGGTGGCTTCACGTCCTGCTGCTGCATGTGCAAAACAAAGCATGGAAGTAATGAGAATATTGTGCTGAGCCCCACACTGTGCAGTCAGTGGGGGTGTTTGGAGGAGCAATTTTACTATGCAGCTCATCCGCTGGTAGGCAGCTTGGCTCTCTAGTACTGTTTTACTCATTTAATTGCAGGAGAGTCTTTTTGAAAATACAGAGTTATCATCCTGCACAGAGGTTAGTCTAAAATTCCGCCTGTAGCAGGTTAACTAAAAGCCATACAGGTGATACAGATCTCTGCCTCCAAGTGGCTAAGCACCCTGTCAGAATAATGTTGTCCCTTTGTCCCACTGTGGAGTGTTTTACAAACAATGAAGGTGTTTGGAAAATATCTTTTTGCATTCTAATAATGGGTTTTGTAATTGCTCTAAAAGGGACAGTAGTCAAAAATCAACTTTATGACTTTTTCTTTGTTGTGCAAAATAGTCCATTCTGTTATGATGCAAATGACAGGTCCTATTTTAACCTCTTAAGCTAATTCATCTGGATGATTAGAGGTTTTATTGTCCTTAACTGAATAATGCTTTCAGGTTATTTAATGCAGGTCTTTTCAGACTTGATTTAATAATAATAATAAAAAAAAAGTTAGCTTGATTCTTTACCACATTATACCATTGTAGATGGTTGCCTCCTTTTCACTTGAATAATACTGATGTAGGTTTAGAGCTTGTAACTTTAGAGCTGCAGTAAGAACTTAAGCCTGTATAACTTTTCTTTGTTTACCACATAGCTGATATAGTAGCAGAAAGAAATACAAGATCGTACTTAAAACTTGCTAATGGCTAATTATGTAGCCCTTTAAGACTGCTGTTCACCTGTCAGCTAGGGTGACTTTTCTCACTATGCTATGCTTGTTGGTTTATCTATTCTCACTTAAAGTATAATTTGGAGATTGTGTTTCCATTTCTTTTCAGAACACACAACACAACTCCATAAATTTTGATGGTTAATGTTTTTCTTTTATTAAGTTAAAAATTCAAGAATATTTAGAAGTCCAAATATCATTTTCAACCCCTTTCTGAAATAAGAAAATTTCTTTTTTATGTGGAGGAACTCAATGGAATGAGCTAAGAAATGTGTGTCCTTGTATAATGGCAAGTTTTTTTCATCATCACTACTGCTTACAACTCTTAATCTGCTTTAAAGGAAGCCATTCTGTGGATTGCCTTTCTTCCTTGGGGAGTCTGTTAAAAAACTTAATTATGTGATAATTGTAGAGTGGCTTTAGGAAACAACATCTCATTGACTGTTAGTTATTACCCCTTCAGGTGAGACAGGACGAATAAGCAGATGCATTCTTCTAGCCTGCTGCAATGCAAAAGGAATTTGATTTGCTTATTCCACCGCCTGACTTCACCATAGACAAACCATGTACTGCAGAATCAGTTACTGTGTCTAATTGCAGTAGGTGAGTTTGAGCATCTCAAAGGCAGCAACAAATGTCTAAAGCAGTGGCTTTTTACAGTGGTCTGGCTGATCACTAGTAATCACTGATACTGATTTTTTTGCAGTATCAAGCTTACAGTTAAAAGTCCTTTAAAAATTCTGTGTCAAGATCTCAACAGGCTGGAGAAATGGGCAAACCAAAATATCCTAAAGTTCAGCAGGGAAAAATGAGAATCGGTACACTTGTAACATGATAAATAACCCTTTGCAACAGCATGGGCTGGGTGATGCCTTCCTAGAAAGCAGCTGTACAGTGAAGGACTAGGGGTCCTGGTGTACAACTAGCTGAACACGAGTTAGTAGTGTGTTCTTGTGATGATGAAGACTAAACATGGGCAGCAGAAGCCTCAGGGAAGCAATTTTCCCCCTCTCTTCAGCATTCAAAGCATTGCATCTGGAGTACTGTGTCAAGTTCAGGGCCTCTCTGATACAAGACAGGTATTGATAAACTAGAGTATCCCTAGTGGAGGACTAAAACTAAAGTGGTGATTAGGAGCGTGTGATGTATGAGAAGAGACTGAGAAAGCTGGTTAGGAGTCTTAAAAAAAAAAAAAAAAAAGGACAAGGACTGGCAGTGTGCAGTCACAGGCTGAGAGGCAATGGACAAAATTGGCAGCAAAGGAAGTTCCATCTACATAGAAGAAAAAGTCACTCTCAGGGAGGTTGGTCAAACACTGGAACAGGTTTCCTGGAGAAATAGTGGAATCTCCATCCGTGCAGATGTTCAGAACTAGACAAGAAGCTGAGATGCCTGATTAACCTCGAAGAAATCTAATTCCACAACTGCAAAGCCCTGCTTTGAGCAGAAGTTTGAATAAGGTGACCTCCTGATGTTTTTTTCCAACCTAAATTACTCTGTGATTTTACACTTAATATAACTGAAAGGAATAGAGATTCTTCCAACCATTAATACTAATACATTGCTTCTTGCCATTTCCTTCAAATCTGGACATTTTGTTAATTTTCCAAGCAACAGTGCTGCTCAGAAGCAAGTCAGTTTGAATAAGTTATGTACATCTCTTTTTGTGCCTAGCAAAGGTATTTAATAGAAATCTTGGAAAAATTCCACTGCCAAAACTTAGCTTTCTGTGTAGCAATGCTTCAAGCCACAGGCACTGGTCCAGTGATGGCCCAAGCAGTGCTTGGCAGGCAGAGGGGTTTGTTGCGTGGACTTACTCTTTGAGTTCAGCTTTAACAGTGTAATGGTCCCAACGTACAGAATACCACTGCAGCCTTCCTCTGAAGAAAAATCTCTACTTTGACCAGATTTATGTGATAAGACTGTTCAAATTCACTAAAATTGTAAAGCATAATCAGGGCTTAATTCTATTCTTCTTATTTTTGAAAAAAGCAAAGTGGTTTAATCTTGTTAATTTCCAGACCATATTGCTGGTCTTGTTCCCCCAGTTTCTCGTTATATATGTATTTGATTAGAGAAGGAGAAGCCTAGCAATATTATTCCAATGAGCCTGACAACGCTCTCTGCTTATTAGACTCCAATCCTTAGAGTATATAAATAACAGATATTGCAAATGTCTGAATATGTGTATGGGCACATGTGGCCATAACTATGCAGAGTGAGAGAAAACAATTTCTCAGTAATATGAAGGTCCATTAGACTGATCTTTCTGCAGTTTATTTCACTTAATACTCTAATCTGTTCTTACTAGATAGTAAGATCCTGACTGTGCAACACACAGTGTTTAAATAATTCTCATATATAAAAGAGCATCTTCAGAGCTGATGTATAGGTAGACAAGTGCCCACTCCACGGTACTTCAAATATTATTCTAAAGGATGTTGTTTTCTGTTGCAGAACCTGGGAAGAAGGGAAAGTCCTTATCTTTGATGACTCTTTTGAACATGAAGTGTGGCAGGATGCTGAAAGTTATCGCCTGATATTCATTGTTGACGTGTGGCACCCGGAGCTAACGGCGCAGCAGAGACGCACGCTTCCTGCTATTTAAGGAGCTGCTTCTGATGTGAAGAACAGAGGAGCTTTGGAGGATGCAGATAGGATCACAGAGGATTAACTTGTCCGGCATATGGAAAATACCAGTATTTTAAGGATTAGAAGATATAAAAAAGACATTCCTGAGTGACAAAGGACTTAAAAATAATTTTAACAAGTTATTTTGTTTCATACTGATTCAGCACTGATATGATAGTATTGTTTTGCTGGCTGCAAGTTCCAAAACACTCTTGTTAGCCTGAGAGCAACAGGTCTGGATTTTCAAGCTGTGGAATGTGCAGATGTTTTTGTCGTGCCCGTGTGATCTGTACAAAAAGAACTGGTCAGTCACAGGTCTGGCCATGTTCAGATACCAGATTTGCAATCCTTCTGGAAATACTTGCCAGGATTTTATCTCTTTTGCCAATGTGCATAATATTTATAAACATATGCACACAGTCGACTTTGAAAATCAGTTATGCAGTTGTAATGTTAACTGCTTTAGGCTTAAAACATGTCCATATATTATCAACTGTGGATAATGTGAATGGGTTGTGTGTTTCTGTATTTTTCTACTTGAGTAACAGTATTTTTCTATCATAATTATAAATAGATTTTCAGCTTTAATCAACCACTATTTTTAAAAAACAATATAGGTATGAGTGCTTCTCTAGGTATTAGCAAAAGTACTGTATATGAGTAGATTTCGTTTTTGCCGAATGTGGCCTTGTCTTGCCTTCCTGGAAATGCAATCAGAAACTTGCATTATCAGCTTTCTAGTGAAGTTTTCTTTTTCTAAAACAAAACAGTTCTCTTAGTTAGCAGGCAACCTTCAGTTTAGAATGTGATTTTGGAAGATGCTAAGCAAAAGTGACAACTGTAGATGCAGATCTGAAGCTACCTGAGAGAACTGAGGATTTTATGGCGAGCTGCTGTTCCTCCTATCTTTGCTACGGTTTGTGTTATGGTAACCCTTTTCTGGCCAGCCTGACTTTGAGGCATCTCCTTTCAGGGGCTCTTTCTAGGCTGACCTTGGGAGGTTGTTCAAAGGAAGGAAAAAAAAAAAAAAAAGTAGGAAGAATTTCTTGAGCTAAGAGCAGACAAACAAGGTCCAGTTTGGATTCCTGCTAGGGTGCAGAGCAGAAAAAGAGCTCAAGAAGCTTTTCTCGATGTCTTAGCTTGTATTCAGCTGCCAGCATCCTGCAGAGTGGTATAATGATCCCTTAAATGATCTAACAGTGTGCTTGCTGTCTTGAAATGTATGAGAAAATTCTGAAGTAATTTTATCCTAGCACGGTTTACAGTATACTTTGTATTTACTCTCTTGGTAAAATGGCCTTAATTTCAAGAAAGAAATCTGCTTGGACATGTAAGCAGTTTTCTGGCCTTTGGGCGCTGTGCTGTTTTGTGAGAGACAGAGGGCACAGGCCCCTCAGCCGTTAACACTAACAGGGAAGAGAGACCCGAGGTTGCACTGAGGAAGTTTATGGCAGGCTCTTACCCACCCTTGTGCCAAAGCAGCCGCATGTGGATGGGCATGAGGAGCATTGCCCGGTCTGCAGCACCCTAACTAGGGCGCCAAGCAAGGAGCTGGAGGAGTTCCCTACAGTCTCTGCAGCTTTGGCTTTGTTGTTCAAAAAGCTCTGAATTGTCAGTAATTCCGTGCTGCTAAGGAACTACATCATGGTGCCTGAGTATCATACACACTGCGGCATGTACTACAGAGCAGAAAACATCACGTTTGCTGACGCAAAATGCAGATAAGAGCCTTGCATTCCCATAAACTAAATGTATTTTATTAAGTAATTAAATCTTGTAATGCCACAGAACACCTGGTAATTGTGCCATAAATTGCTGTAACTAGTTTCTGGAGGTGTGCACTTTAATTTCCTTTTTGACTGTTAAAAATAAATAAGACAGTCTTATAAACCTCTCTGATCAAGAGTCAGTTTTAGATAGCTAAGATAATAAGGCTTTAATGTGTTGTCTCTATCAAAAATTACATTGAAATCATCATCTGCCAAAAGGAACAAGTCATACAGTTAATTGTCATGAGAACTGTAAAGATTTACATGAGTTTTGAAAATATAAAAATACCTTTGGAAAGCTTTAGGAGATATGTATGCAAAACTGGAAAAAGGGTACTTACTGCTCGTGGTAAAAAATAAGTTTAGTCAGAGATTGTGTTTTGTATCTCTGTAAAGCGATCAAGCAGTACAAATTATGATTTATTTTGTAATTCTGTAAAACAAAGACATGGTTTGTAAAGAATGAATCAAAATGTTTAAATCAAAATGTATGTCTTAGGAATATTTGTATTAATAATGCTTTGTAGTTACTATAGCTCACACTAAACACTAGAAAAGTAGTGGTAAACATTTTGAAGCTTTATTTATAAAAATCTCATGCTGTGCTTCAGATTGTTTTGCTGTGCCTCTGAAGTCTTCTACTTCATCTTTTCAGATTGCAACTGGCAAATAGATCAAAGCAATCTGTGTGTGCCAGGAGTGTGCCAGGGTAGTATGTTTATTAAATTGTGTAGCGACATATTGGGCATTTAAAATCTTAAATGCCTTGAATGTGACAAGGTGGATTATGAATAGCTCCTTTAACACTGAAGTGATTCTACTCTATGCTTACCTGTCAAGAAACTGACAGCATATTTTTGTTAGATACAGTTATTGCTTTAGCTCTATATTTTGTGAGGATACATAGCACACTACAGCCATTATTCTGCAAGTGGTATATCATTTTAGGTATTTTTGTTTGTCAACCAGTATTCCATCCTGAAAAAAGTATTTCAACATTGGAAATGTCAATGCAATAAATGAATGAAATTGCCTTTTTAAATGGCTAATGATCTTAATTTAAATACCTTGTTCTTCAGATTTATTTATGGTGGGCAACTGTCAGAAGGGTGATATAGTCTCCTATTTGTAAGATCTAGTCAAGGTGTTAGGATTTGGGCTCCTTCCTGCCTTCCCACTTGAAAATCCCACTTGAAAAAACAGTGGATGTACCAGATAGTCACAAAGATTCCCATTTAAGATTGTGCCATCTCTTGATTACATCTTGGACCAGTATTTTTGTGAGCGCAGCCTTCCCATGGGAGTAGAGGTAAGTGTGCTAACAGAGAAAACTGCAAACCCAATTTTCTCTTCATTAATGCTGCAGTTTCATGTTTTGTTGTTGTTTTTCTTTAAGCAAGTTCTCTGGGGCAAATCCTTATTTCTATGAGACTTCATGAGCCTTGGGTAGGAAAAGGAGTTGAGTCCTGTTCCCAAGAGTAGACACCCTAATCTACTGCAATAGGTGTTGGTGCTAGGAGAAGGGGAATGGAAGAAACCCCCCAAATAAATAGGACCAGTTATCTTATTTGTTTAATGTTTCTGCAAGCTTCTAAGTGTCTGCCTCTTCTAGTGAATTCTGTGTTTCTCTGATGGAAACGTCCACTGTCCTAAGGACTTGCTCTGTATCATGGAGCCAGCGTTTGTATCAATAACATGCTGCTGTGGAAGAAGTTTATCCTAAATTAAGTTATTCTGTACTAATACCAGTAGGTAAATCCCCTATGTGTTAAATGGCAAAATGTCCTTTCTCCTCAGTGGAGACATAAAATGTTGTGATAGACGAAGGAAACATTTTGTTACCCCATTCACAAGGGCTGACCGTGTCCTACTGAGCTATATGGTCACCTCAATGTGTCTCACTTAGGAATTCAGTAGTGTTCCAGAGACATATTAAATACCATTATGGTTCCCATTATCATCTTGTTTCATACACACACACATACACACACACACACACACATATATATATGGTTTATGCTACTTCCTTTGTCATGTTGATGCCAACTACTTGCTCTAATGATTGCCAATGTATGACAAATTGAAGACAAAAATGGTGTGTACAGTTTTTTTTTTTTTTTAACTGTTTTAGGAAATAAAGTCACTGCACATGCAATTTGATAACAGTTTTTCTTTATTTAATCTGGTTTCCATTTCAATGAAGATGTGGGACTCCTTTTGCAGGTAGAGCAAATAGAGAAAAAACAAACTGATCTTTGGCATTTCAGTTCTTCCATTCTTTCATATTTGCTTTCATATTTCTTTCTAGCAGAAGCTTGTACTAAATAATTAATTCTAAGTTTTCCTTTTCCATTTTAACCAAAGCCCCCATCTGCAATCAGCCTACGCCTCCGGCTACACCTTCCCCTGACTGCAGGAGGGAAGAGGTTTAAATGGCTCTGCGGAGCTTTCCGTTGCAGTTGTGACCTAAATGAAATAATCTGGATTGAACCATTAATCACCGATGAGTGTGTCCAATGAGTCTCCCTACAACCCCTCTTCACACGCGCGCACGAACACCCAGACACACGCGCACACACGCGTCTCACTAACAGGCTATGGAGTAGCTACGGAGTAGCCTGTGGAAAAACACATCGTTACAATTAAATAATTGCATTTCAAATTGTGTGTGTCTGCTGCCGACACAGCTCATTACATTTAGCTGACAGTTTTATAAGGGCTTCAAAAGTCAAGAATATTTTTTGCTGGGTCCTGAGGGAAGTGACCCCTATAAGCAGAGTGTATGATGCAATCAGTGTGCTGTGTTCAATGCCCTTATGTTGGCATTTTTGTCGTTGTTATTAAAAAGGAAGCCCAAATCTTTCCATAAGACTAAAGCACACTGGAGATGCTGTTATTTCTGCTCTCTGTGTTACATTAAACTGTTGATTCCAGAGCACAGTTTAAATTTGAGATGCTTTTCTTTAAAATGCATTTAACCACAGCTTCTGTAAAACTGATTATCCCTGCTGGAGGTCTCAGGAAAACCTCTACTGACACCCTGGGTTCTTTAAACAAAAAATTTATTCCCATCATTTCCAATATTGCAATGCTATAAATCAGAAAAAAAGAAGAAACAAGTTCTTTGCTTATGGATAGACTCCTGCTTTGCATCCAGCGTCGATCGAAATGTCTCCGTTTTTGTTCAGCTTTGGCCGCGTGGACAGATGGCTGATGGCAGGTGTTACTCGGTCTAGAAAAACGAAGGAGGACGAGTTTCCAAGCAAGACGAGCGTGTGCGTGTGTGTGTGCAAAGTGTGTCGCGTGCTCTGTGAGTTTCTGGTACCGTGGAAGTCTGTCAATGTAGCTGTGGGTGCTCAGGGCTTGGGAGCTCAATCCAGGGCCAAGAGCGGCTGGGTGTTCTCGTTCTCACCCGGGTCCTCGTGTTTCAGCGTGCCGGCTTCCACCACGGACTGAGACCTGAAAGCAAGAACATGCAGCTGCTCACCCAGACTGCCACAGAAAGAGCAACCTCCTTGGGATCCCTTGGCCTTCTTTTAAGATCTTTGCTCTTGCCTATGGCCACATTTAAAATAAATGTTTAGATATTGCATTTTATTTATTTATATTTCAGATTGCTCCAAAATGTTTGCTGCTTAGCTACCCTTAAAACGAAGTGTACTCAACAACTTAAAAGGCCTGATCTGGGGAGACCATGAGATCTATCATTGTTTAGTGCCTTCCTTGAGAAAAAAAAATGCTTGTGCAACTGCTTAATGGGTTAGTGGCATAAGCAGTGTTGTTTCCACAAGTATTTTAGGAGCGAGGCTCAGCTCATGCTTTCAGCAAACCTTGAGATTTGCAAATAAATAAATTACACTTTACTGATGTAAGGGTCTATGGGGCAGAACTTGCATGAGTGACCTAAGATGGCGAAGAAGCCAGAATTAATAGGAGAACTAGGGCGCTGGAGTATGCCCAACCCGGTCACTCATCTCTGTGGCTGCGCCCCTGAAGCAGAACCTGAACCTTGTTTGGGGCTAGCCCGTTTCAATTCATTTCTGTCTTCAAAGGGATAAACAGTTTGTCCTTTACTGCTAATGGACAAAAGCAGCAGAGCAAATGAATAAATGCTAGAGAAAGAGGAGTGTCAGGCTTTCTTGCAGTAACAAAGCTGAAGGAGTTTAAACTATTGGGAAAATTCAAGACAGATTCATTTTGAGAGGTGGACTCCAGTGTCTGCTCAGCTAGCTGTAGGAGCAAGAATTGATGCATTGTTACAGAGATTCATTATCCTCTTTTTTAGCCTCTTGGGATACGAATTGTCTCTCCGTTCAGAGTGTACAAGGAACACCAATGTAAAATTGCTGTTTGTGAATGAGGCACTTTTAAAAGAGGAACTTTAAAACAAAAAACACTAGCAGTAGAATAGCCATCCCAGGCATTTACATATTGCACAGTACAGTTTTAGAGAAGAAATTTTCTCATAGATAGATTTTAGAATTAGGGTAAATCTTTTACCTATGTGTGTGTGTGGTTCTTGATTCTTCATTATGGTAACCTCTGTATAAGCCTTAGCTATTTTGTGAGATTAGATATCATAGAATCACAAAATGCTTAAGGTCGGAAGGGACCTCTAGAAGTCATCTAGTCCAACCCCCCTGCACACGCAGGGTCACCTAGAGCATGTGGCACAGGACTGCGTCCAAGTGGGTTTGGAAGATCTCCAGAGAAGGAGACTCTACAACCTCTCTGGGCAGCCTGTTCCAGTGCTCTGTCTCCCTCACTGTTAAAAAAATTTCTCCTTAAGTTCTTGTGGAACTTTTGGTGCTTCAGTTTGTGGCCATTACCTCTAGTGCTGTCGGTGGCCACCAGTGAAAAGAGGCCAGCACCATCCTCCTCACTGCCTCCCTTGAGGTACTTATAGACACTGATGAGATCCCCTCTCAGCCTTCTCTTCTCCAGGCCGAACAGGCCCAGCTCCCTCAGCCTCTCCTCACAGGGCAGATGTTCCAGGCCCCTGATCATCCTTGTAGCCCTGCGCTGGACTCTCTCCAGCAGATCCACATCTCTCTTCTGCTGTGGAGCCCAGAACTGGACACAATACTCCAGATGCGGCCTCACCAGGGCTGAGTAGAGGGGTAGGATCACCTCCCTCGACGTGCTGGAGATGCTCTTCTTAATGCCCCCCAGGATCCCATTGGCCTTCTTAGCCACAAGGGCAATGGACGACACACACACTCACAATGGCTCAAAATAGACGGCCTCACAATGGGCCTCTCGTGACCTCAAAATGGACAACCTAACAATGGACATCTCATGACCTTACAATGGGCCTCTCGTGACCTCACAATGGACGACCTCACAATGGGCCTCTCGTTAGATCACAATGGGCGTCTTGTGCCCTCACAAAGGACCACCTCACAATGAGCCTCACGTGACCTCACAATGGGCCTCTCATGATCTCACAATGGACGACCTCAAAATGGTCCTCTTATGACCTCACAATGGGCCTCCCGTGACCTCACAATGGACAACACCACAATGGGCCTCTTGTGACCCCACAATGGATGACCTCACAATCGACGAGCTCACAATGGGCCCCTCGTGACCTCACAATGGGCCTCTCGTGACCTCACAATGGACCTCTTGTAACCTCACAAAGGACCACCTCACAATGGACAACCTCACAAAGGGCCTCTCGTGATCTTGCAATGGGCCTCCCGTGACCTCACAATGGATGACCTCACAATGGACGTCCTCACAAAGGGCCTCTCGTGACCTCACAATGGACCTCTTGTAACCTAACAAAGGACCACCTCACAACGGACAACCTCACAAAGGGCCTCTCGTGATCTTGCAATGGGCCTCCCGTGACCTCACAATGGATGACCTCACAATGGACGTCCTCACAAAGGGCCTCTCGTGACCTCACAATGGACCTCTTGTAACCTAACAAAGGACCACCTCACAACGGACAACCTCACAAAGGGCCTCTCGTGATCTTGCAATGGGCCTCCCGTGACCTCACAATGGATGACCTCACAATGGACGTCCTCACAAAGGGCCTCTCGTGACCTCACAATGGACCTCTTGTAACCTAACAAAGGACCACCTCACAACGGACAACCTCACAAAGGGCCTCTCGTGATCTTGCAATGGGCCTCCCGTGACCTCACAATGGATGACCTCACAATGGACGTCCTCACAAAGGGCCTCTCGTGACCTCACAATGGACCTCTTGTAACCTAACAAAGGACCACCTCACAACGGACAACCTCACAAAGGGCCTCTCGTGATCTTGCAATGGGCCTCCCGTGACCTCACAATGGATGACCTCACAATGGACGTCCTCACAAAGGGCCTCTCGTGACCTCACAATGGACCTCTTGTAACCTAACAAAGGACCACCTCACAACGGACAACCTCACAAAGGGCCTCTCGTGATCTTGCAATGGGCCTCCCGTGACCTCACAATGGATGACCTCACAATGGACGTCCTCACAAAGGGCCTCTCGTGACCTCACAATGGGCCTCCCATGACCTCACAATGCACGACCTCATAATGGGCCTCTTGTGATATCAAAAAGGACCACCTCACAATGGACAACGTCACAATGGACCTCTCGTGACCTCACAATGGAGCACCTCACAATAGATGACCTCAGAATCGACGACCTCACAATGGATGACCTCACAATGATGGGCCTCTCGTGACCTCACAATGGGCCACTTGTGACCTCACAAAGGGCCTCCCATGACCTCACAATGCACGACCTCACAATGGGCCTCTCGTGACATCACAAAGGACCACCTCACAATGGACGATCTCACAATGGGCCTCTCGTGACATCACAATGGACCACCTCACAATGGACGACCTCACAATGGACGACCTCACAATGGTCCTCTCATGACCTCACAATGGACGACATCACAATGGGCCTCTCGTGACCTTACAATTTACGACCTCACAATGGATGACCTCACAATAGATGACATCACAATGGATGACCTCACAATGTGCCTCTCGTCACCTCACAATTTACGACCTCACAACGGGCTTCTGGTGACCTCACAATGAATGACCTCACAATGGATGACCTCACAATGGATGAGGTCACAATGGGTCTTTTGTGACCGCACATGGGCCTGTCAGGACCTCACAATGGACGACCTCACAATGG